>CM038489.1:193073-288073 GCA_021464305.1 Kandelia obovata
TTATATTTTAAATTTATATTTCTAAATTAATATTGATCTCCATCCACTTATTATACTTATCCAAATATTAAAACTGTTGATTTTTTAGTCTTTCTTATCATAGGCCACTAGTTTTTTTTTTGTCTCATCATTGTTATTATTATTAGTTAAGTGGTATGTGTAACAATGGAGTCACCTACACCTGATCCATCTTAAGATTCAGGTGGATATTCAATTATTATCTGGGCTTATGGGTTAGAAAACATAAGATTAGGGTTACGTTAATTGGAGTGTTAATGGTTAGGATTATTTTAGATATTTAAAGTTTGGACTTGTAATTTAGTAGTCCAATTGAGGCCAAGGCTAATGTTTTGAAACTAAGGGCTTAATCATCATATATTTTTTTTAATTTATGTCATCATTCATATAATGCTAGCTTTTCATGTCATGAAATTTGATGGTTTTTGTTTGGGAGGCTTAATGGTGGACTACATATTAGATAAATTTTCCTTTTAACATATCTCATTACACTTTTGTAACAAAAAGACGAAAGTGCTAAGCAAGAAATAAGATATATGACTATACATTGCTCTATGGTTGCATGGATCATGTGTCCTGTGTTGTTCGTTTTGGCAAAAGAAACTAATTCAATTCAAAATATACATAGATTTAAGGTGGGAAAGCATGATTTAGAGGGAAAAAAAAAAGATGTATAATAAGCCTCTTTTAGTTGAAGAAACAATGATGGGAATGTTATTTATTTAAAGTTACCATTAATTGGTAAGAGAAGTAATGGTGTAAGGGTTATGTTTATGAAATTCATGTTATAGGCTCAGACAAACAATAACTTCAAGGATTTGAGTGTGAGAAATAAAAATAAGTCTAGTTTTGTCACCCAAAAAATTAGCCTACAATTGAAAGTTGAAATTACTATTTTCCACCAAAAATCAATTTCTAGGAAAAAATATTGGATAACAAGCATATTGTATGCTTAAAAACCTAATGTATGATCCTTCATGCAAGTTAGTGCTTTCTAAGTGCTTCCAAGTTTCTTGGTGTTCTTGAGTATTCAATTAAAAGGATTTTGATGTAAGTTGTCCTTCTGTTATAATCATATATGATTTGACCATTCCTTAGAATTGTATTTTCAATTCCCTAAACATACAAATTATGTATACATTATCAATTACAAGCTTATAATGATAGAAATATTGATAATAAACTTAGATTGAAATATTGAAGACATGAAAGTTACCTTTTACCTATCTAACATAAAAGTCAACGGTATGTCTTCAAGTGCATCTCCAATACATGTATTCAAAAGGTCTAAAAAAAATCAAAATTTTATTATTTTCATTCTCAATATATTGCATGGATAATTGGAAATACGTTTTTTTTTCCATTAATAGAAATAATTACCAACATACTTCTTAGGTAAAGGCATTTAAGATGACAACCATATAGCTTGCCATAAATTCAATTATACAAACTTTCAAACAAACAATAAACATTTTTGAAATATTGGGGGATTATAACTATTAGGTCAATTTCCTTTTCATACCAAACTTTACAACGAAACTAGATTTTGTTGCAAAATGTAAATTAGCATACTTTGGTAACTTTAAGAAAAAACCCTTTTATTCACTATATGGCCTACTTTCTCCCTCTCTATAACTTCATGAAATTCTTTCCAACATATAAAATTCTTTCCAAACTTTACACATCAAATTAGTACTAATTAAACTATTCACTCTCAAGGATGCCAACAAAATTGTAACAATCCATTTAACAATTACTCTTTCACCTTTTTAAGCCTTACATAGTTGTGTTTTCTTTATATGATTTTAATCATAAAAGTGTCCCTACTTGGCAACTTTGAAGTCTAAATATAGAACTCACACCCTTTAACTTTATAGCTTATAGTAATTACAAATTTTTGATATTTTTGTACGTAAATTAGGTTTACACCTTCCAAAATAACATGTTCTCTCAAAACCTCTTTGAAGAAATACACATTTTTAAAGATGTGTTTTAGTTGTAGATTGACTTTACCCCTTCCTCATACTTAAATGGTACCCTTTTGACTTTATAATTTGGATCAAACTTTTGAAATTAATAGTTTTATCCTATATATATATATATATATATATATATATATATATGCTTTAATAGATATTTCACCATTTGAACCACTTAGATCCAATGAATCATTACTGATACCATCTTTTAAATCACTATCATTATGCCCACTAACTCTACCAACCAACCCACCTAAAGTTTTGTCTTGTACCTTGTCTTCATCTATAATAGTTTTAAGTCATTTATCATCATATTTGTATAAATTTTAATTTTATTAAAAAATAAATGTTGAATAATTGTTTAAAGAATTTTAAACACAAATATAAAAAGTATAGGTAATTAAATAATGAAACATTTTAGATTTACCATCACACTACCATTTTTAATGTCTTAAATCCTTTACTTTACTTTTGTCCAAAACTCAACGATGTGTTGGGTTAGGTCCTTTGATTTGGTGTGATCCAAACATAACATTTAAAAAAAGAAAAAGTAGTATGGTTTAAAAGAAACAAGTAGTCTTGGCAATTGTAAGAAAAAGGGTAAAAAGTTAAGACTTATAGAGGAGGAAAGAGGTGAAAAAACAAAACATTAGGTTAATCATTCATCAAATACTTGATGTAATTTTCTTGTAGTTTTAGTATGTTGTTTTTAATAGCATGAGCTTCACTTTGATTAGTATGTTAATATATTTATTTGTTAAAAATTGAAGGTATAATTTTTATTTGAAAATTTATTGTATAATTAAAATTACTTTAATTAATTATTTTTTCTCAATTCAATATCTTAAATTTAAATTATTAACCTTTCAGTATCAATTACAAATGCTTAATTAGAGTGAGATCATAATGTAAATAATTCATTTTTCATAGCCTAAATACCTTGACAAGTAAGAATAACTATAAAATGTTTGAAAGACCTTTTGTCCCTTATTTTTTTTTCTTACATTAGTTCATAAAGAAAGTGAGAAGAGGGAAATTTATAAGATTGTAGTTAGGAGCCTTTCAATTCTTCCCTTTTTATAACTAATTTTTTATTTAATAACTCACTTATGTTATATTTATTGAGTTGAGTTAGACTAACTAACCCATAATGGATGAATACTTAAATCCTCCCACTCGCCCATAAAGAGTTTTCATTACCTAACTTTGTATCCATTTGATTTTCTTAAACATCCTCTCATATTTAATAAATGAGTATTGAGATTTATAAACATAATGTATTTGAGAGCTTAAACCATATGCCCATTAGAAAGAATATAGTGGCCATAACTCTTAAGGAAAAAAAAAAAAAAGACAATTATAATAATGTCTCGCAGTGCCTCAGACTTATTTTTTCTTATTGGTTGCAATTTATCTTATCCTTCCAAAGTTAAACTTGACACTTATGATCTATCCTTAGTTACATTTAATCTTCACAAGATGATGTAACTAGCTAGCTAATGAATACACATGATAGACGTCTGATAACAATAATCATTCTCTTACTTTTATAGTTATTAGTGTTAATTCAATTGCTTTCTTAGACATATCTGAAAAGTCAAATTTTCATGACTATAAGTAATATGTTAAATTAGCAATCATTAAATTGATACTTCAAGATATAATTGGAAGTAATATAGGGCATATAAAAAGACTTTGTTATTGCCCTAGGGGACTCATATGGTAAAAACGTTGGGATGAATTCTTCCACTTTCCTCATTAGTCGCTTAATTATTATATATGGTATGAATCATATACTATGATGAATTTCTTCCATTTAGAATGTATGTTATTTTTACTTATTTCTTGATAACTCAATATACAAATCTTGGTCTACTTGTTCTTGAGCATTTAACCTAAGTTCTTTAAATACCTGCTTTTCACCAAACTAAGAGCTCATATTTAGCTTTTCAAAAGTTATATGGATAGTGTACAATTCATATCATGCTTACTTTTCATTTTAATCTTTAAAGCCTTATTTAGACTCTTTTAAAATGACCAACAATTTTAAGTGCAATTTCCCTAAATTGTTCCCTTCACTTAAATAGTCTTATGTCTATTTGCTCTTTAAACAATAAAGGTGATTGTATATATGAGTGGGTCAATCATAACATATGTGACATACTTTTTCAACAACATATTTGAATACTTATACATGTGTCATATGAATATTTAATTGTTGTTGCAATTCTCCATTAGCATTAATACATTGCACATTATGCAAATTTACTAGTCTTTACTCAATTTTTAAAGACTTAATAAAAGACTTTTATTTGTACTATTATGTCCTTTATTGAGTTGTACTTTAAGTCAATATAATTAGTTTTAATGTCTTGCTCAAGATCTTTTAAAGTAGGTACCACTTTATTAAATTATCATCTAAATATTTTTGTAGTTTATAACAATTTTTAACATTTTAAAGATCTTTTTCAACAAACATCATCACTTACTCCAATTATAATACATGTAACATACTTTACTTTCATTTATATAAGGTTATGGATATGTGCTTCTTGCTTTTCCATGTAATGGGTCTCACTATTAAGTAAGTAAGTTTATCTACTATTTTGCATTTAATTGAGTTATTATTCTTAAAAAAGGATTAACATTATGTTAAGTACAATTTCTCTCTTTGTATCATTCCTAATGACATAAAAAGTAGCTTATAATGCCAATCAAACATTTCAATATCATTTTAATTGCATTTCTTATGCATGTTATGCATTTATGTGATTTAAACTTTTATTGACTTTAAAGTCTATGGTACATCTCAAATATATAATGTTTTTTACCATTAATTGTATCAAATTGTGATACCATTTATTATTTTTTTATTTAATTTGAGAAGTCAATATATACATTATAAGACTTAAACTATTTGACTTCTTTAAGGAGTGTCAATAAGGTTACATTTATCTAGTGAACTTTTTAAAGAATTTTTCTCAAATGATTCATCTTGTTTAATCATTAAATTGTGAATAACTTTATTCATGTAACTCACCTTTTTCATTATACTTTTAAGTATAAGGCAATTATTCTTCAATGATTTTGACAAATTCCTTATAATTTATAATCACTTGTATGTCACTGATATTAAGATATAGAATTACAAACTAAGTACCTAAATGCTTAACATATATATATATATATATATACGGGTCACTATGGATCAATTTAAATCCATATATGAAAGTTACCTATTATAATTTTAATACCACATATTAGCTGATTTGTTTAGATCAAACATTAATGTTAAAGTTTGCAACTTTTCCACTTTTGACCTATTACAATCAACATTAATATGCATTTAATGTATTTATGGTCTAATTAGTTCTCTATATAGAAAAATAACTTTTTTATATAATTCTAAATCTAAATGTGTAACTGTAATAAGAATTAGGAAAATTTAATATAAACTCTTAAGATTTATAATATGGCATGCTCTTTTATTAAACATATCTTTTATGCTTTTAATAAGCCTTAGATCTTTTTATTTATTAAGTTGGCATATATTTGAGAGTCTTACTTATTTTTTAGTATTTTACACCTAAATGAAAATCTATTATGTCCAAACATAATTAGATTTCATTGATTTCTTATTTTAACATTATCCTTATTTGCGATAAATAGGGTATAAGAGAGCAACTCATATCTTTTCAATCTCTTAAATATCTTAATAAGTAGCCAATTTAACATTCCTTTCAATTTTAAATTTCTTAGGTGGGATTACTTTATGACTACTTCTATGTAGTTGAACTTTACAAAAACCAAATGCTCCTATTAACTTAAATGGTATAAGACACATCATTACATATCTTGGCTCAATAGTTGAGCACAAAATTTAGTTCATTAATATTTTAATTCACTGTAAATTAAAAGACTTATTTGGTTATATCCCTACTAACAATTCATTCTTATCAAAACATGATATCTCATGTGTCTAATTTACTTATATTCTCATATATTTGTTCATTAATGAATATGAACTCCTTTGACAATATTCATTAGGTTCTTAAAGATACATTCTTATATCTTTGGACAAAAGTTTAACTTTTCAATGAGAAGATATGAACAATAACAATTGATTTTAGAGCTATAAATTATTTAAGTAAGATTTTTTATGTGCCTTTATCTTATAAGATAAATAATGGTGGTATAAGGTTAAAACATATAACATATACTCTTTTATGCATCTTGTAAGTATGATGTTTGCAATTTTCTTCCTTACAAAATTTTACAACTTGTTATTCCTCCCATTACAATAACGCCATATAACAAAGTTCCTTAAATAGCTAATGACCTTATTTCTTTATTTTAATTATAAAGTCTATTGTAATGCTCAAATAAATGTTCATACTTTTGATCAAACTTGTCAATTTGTTAGCCTTTCTTTTTATTTTTGTGATTTTTAATCTCACAAATGGTCTTAAAACACTCTTTTACTTAAACTAGCAAAAGATTAAGTATATGACCAAATACTTGAAGTAATCTACAAATATAACAAAAATATGAGTTTAATACCTTATCCTTGAATTTAGTAACTTATAGATATTAAAGTGAATTGATAAAAATCAAAATATACCTTTAATTGTCTTTCAAATATATTCATTTTGTTTTTTCAATAAGGTTATATTCATATATGGGCTAATCAATATAAGCGAGTAAGTTTGATAGACTTTTCTTTAAATTAACTTTTAATCCTTTATTGCCCAACATGACCTAACCTCTAATACATAATGTTAACATTAATACTTCCTTTAAGTTGAAGTAACTAAGGAAAAACAATCAATATTATGAAATTCACTTTCCACATAATTGAATCCATTAGGCAATAATTATAGTAAATGACTTCACCTTAAACATGTATATTATCATTATGAAAGTTTAAGTTATAACCCAAATAAAAAATGATACTAATAAAGACAAAATTTGCCAAACTTTGACATGTAAGAAATTTTATGTAAGAATTGGATTTAATTACTATGTAATCTCATTTGTAAGTAATAATACCCTTTGGTATTAAAAAAATTCCTTAGATATCTATAATGTCCTAATAACATTCATCAATGCTTCATTTATGCTTTAAGTTATCATATTACAAAGTTCATTACTCAAAATCTATCATCCACTTAGAATATGATTTAATGACTAATACTGATTGAAAGTCTTAAATAGATAAAGTAGGCAATAGGTCATTTTCTTTGTTAGCTTAATGCACTTTAAGCATTTAACCCTTTTTTTCATAACCTTATTAATTAGTTTTGTCCTTTTATTCATTGACATGTTCATTTCTTATATCAACTGGTTCTGTCCTTTTTAACTCTTTTTTCAAATTACTTTTATCAAAGGATTGATTACCCAAGTCACATAAAAGTATTAAGAATTCACTTAATGAGTTAAGCCATATAAAAGAAGATTTAGCACCTTAAGTGTTTGTCTTCAAGTACATATGATATCCAACATCATAAAATTACCATACACAATTATTGCATATCATGGTTTATATGTGGTCATAACTTTTGGAAAAAAATTAAATTGTAGTTTATATTTGCTACTTGAATGGAGATCTAAATTGATATCAATTAACTCTTACTTTACACATTTTATTAACATTATTACAAAAGCATTTAGTGAAACTTCAAAGCTGATTCATTTGGCTTAATCATAAATATACTTCCAAAATCTATTTAAGAGCAAACCATGTTATTTAATGAATGGAATACTTCTCAAACTCTTTAGTACATTCCTATTTAATGATTATATTGGATTTTATAAAGTCAAATTTCTTAATTTCCTCTGTTTACATAAGTAACCCATTTACAGTAAAACTTAGTTGCTATGATTTATGGATAAAGAAATTCTAACGTATGATGATGCTAATACAACTACACGTGTACGTCAATTTTGCAATGAACTCAATTAAACTAACGATAATTTAACAAAGAATATAAGATTAAAAGTTCATTATGTTTGCAATAATCTCCTATATTCTAATGTATAATTATCATTATTCTAGTTAATTCTTACAAAATTTTAGTTTTATAGATAAAATATTTTTTAATTTTTTAATTTATTAACTTCCACAATAATATAGTTTTTTTTCACTTAGATTAAGATTCATCATGTCATTTTTTATTAACATGCAAATTACATGACATGCATTATATATGCCAATTACATTACAATACAAATTAATTCATATAATTTTTACTTATAACTCTAAAAGATAATTTTCTTATTATTATTATTATTATTATTTAATATGTTATTACTCACTATTAATTTGTCATTTCATTCTTGAATGACATACAACATATTTAACAAAACATGTAAATAAATTCACATGAGTTTTGATAACTATACCATAAATATATAATAATCAATTTTAATTATATAATTATATATATTTGCATAAGATATTAATAATGGCACTATAAAAAAAATATATGAATATTTATTTATGACATGCCAAAAAAATAAATTTACTATAAGACATAAGACCACATGGCAGCACACTAGCAATCACGTGGGGTCATGGCTAACGGCTTGTAATTTTGTTCCAAAAAAAAAAAAACATCTCCTGTGTTCAACTCAGTTGCGTGAGAAGATACCATAAGTGCTCCAACACTACTCATAGTTTGTTGGCTTGTAGAACACATGGTAGACACTGATAGGTGTATCGCTTGACATTGGTTTCACCCGAAAACTCAGCAGTTGCATTCTCTTGATCGTTGCTTTTTAAGTTCACGTGGTCAAATGCACTAGATAATATTTAGTTACTTTACGTAAACTTCAAAGCACGTGCACTACGTAAAGATAGTCTTCTCTTTACACGTGGCCATATAGATCGATTTGACAAGACCTTTAGGCCACCTAATTTAGACGACTATCAATTACTGCATCCACAACCTTCGTGATAGTTCAACAGGTGGTTGTCCTTTCATTTTTAAAATTTTAATTAATTAATTAATTAATTATTGGTTATAAAGAAACTACCCATAGTCCATTGAAATTTTTATTTTTAAAAAATACGTGCAGTAATTTTAGCGGAGAGAATTTCATACACTGCCCACTCGTCCTTTTTCGTGCAAACTACACGTGTCACTTTCCTCAAGTCCATCGACATCTCTCTCTCTGTTTTTTTCTTCTTACTTTTAGCGGAGTTTTAGTTTTCTTATCAAAACTTTAGAAATTCAGTTGTTTATGCACAGAGATGAGATGGAAGCATATGGTATGGCGTTGTAAAGCTTATAACAGTCTCTACAAGTTTAGATAATTATCTTCCCATAAAACCCAACATGTCAAGCATTATTGGGGTTCAAATTTTCTAATTCAGAAAATTTAATCATGAAATTCCTTCAACCAAAAAGAGCTAACCTCCAAATTTTACAAATATTTTCTACAGCACATGAACTATGTTCATGTGAAACTTTAGACCTTGATTTCTCTTCTATACGGAGCCACCATTAATGTGTTTAAGGTCTCGTTTTTCACAAATGCAAACTTAAATTCATGTATTTTTTTTTTCAAAAACACATGTAATTAAAGTGAAAAAAAAATGATATATTTTTTATTTATGTTATATTTATTAAGTCAAATCAGATCAATCAACTCATTGTAGGTGAATACCTAAACCTATGAATCAACATCTTTTCTTTAAAAAGTGCATATATTTACTTAATTCATTTTGTCAAATCTTTTCTTTTGTGATTCTTAGTCATTAGTGAAATTTTTGTTATTCAAGAACTAGTTAGTTCTTAAAGATAATTTTATTGTAATTGTCTTTAAATTATCTAAAAAAAAATACAGTTGTAATTTTATTATTGTCAATAATGAAAGTTTTAGCATACTTCTTTATTGTAGTTTTCACCCTATACTAAGGGATTTTGATGTAAATTTGGTATGTTCTATTATTGTTGATTTTATTTGATTGTCCTATATTATATATTTGATTGCATAAAGAGGTATGAGAGCCATAAAATTGTCCAATGCATTATGTTCCACTAATGGTATCAAAGCGAGTTAATGGATTTGTGTATTCTTGTGTAATCAAGATGAATGAACGAAGTATTAGCAATAACACGATTAAATTAACTTCTTTAAATTATTCAGTAGATATGATATTGATGGAAGATGTACTATATTGTAAGGATTTGTTTGATTTTATTGTAAAAAAGGGAGTTAAGCTTGATAGTATAAAAGACGAATATTAACAATAGATTAATAGGAAAACAATAGTTTTGATTAGATAATGGATCGATCTTAGTGTTATTCATCCTATGACTAATGATATAAAAGCTTACACTATTTGTTAAAAACTTGAGACTTTAAATGACAGCAAAAAATGAATAAAACAAGGCATTTTTGATTATAAGTTGGTTAATAAAAAATATCATGATGGATTTAATTTGACTGAGCATTTGAACAACTTTTAAGAAACTCTTAATAAAATGGCCATGATAAATTTGACATTGTGGAAGCACTAATTTTGTTAAGCTTTTTTAGTTGGATACAGTGGTAGTATCACTTAATAATTATGCTATAAAAGGAAAGATTACCATGGATATGTAAAAGACAATCTATTTAAGGAGAACTCCAAATGAAAGGTGCAAGGTTTATTCAAATCTATGGTTGAAGTTCTAATTATGAAAAAGAAAAAAAAAAGGAGGAGCAGAGGCAACAATCTACAAGAAAAAGGTGGCAGAGAATCTTGTTATAATGATAAAGGAAGAGATCAAAGAATATCTAAAGGCTAGTTAAAGCCCAAAAAGAACATAATTTACAACTACTATAAAAGGTTAGACATATTGAAAAAGAATGCTAAAAGTATAAAAAAGATCGAGCTAAAGCAAAACTTGAGGGTTAGAAAAAAGATGATACATTTTTAATGACAATTGTTAGTGATCTTCTCATTCCATGTAAGGAAGGAAGAATGCATTAATTTAGTTGTTTAAGGTATTACATGGATTAGAGAAATAGTAGCTTCCCACCATATTACTACTTACATAAATCTCTTTCACTTTTACATTAGTGGTGATTTTGGAAACATGCTGATGGGAAACGATTCCATATATAGTATTGTTGGCATTAGTGAAATTTATTCAAAGACCAATCTTGACATAAAGTTATTGCTTAAGGATGTGAGACATATTTCTAATATTTAATGAATATGATCTCTACCAATACACTTGATGATGATGGCTATAAAAGCAGCTTTAATGAAGGCACATAGAAGCTCAGCAAGGGCATGTTGCTATTATTGAAAGGAAAGAAGATGAATGCTCTTTACAAGACATATGCTAGACAAGTGAAAGGTGAAGCAAATGTTGTTGCTTCTATAAAGTTTTGACATAAAAGACTAGTTCATTTAAATGAGAAATCTCTTTAAATTCTCTTCAAAAGAATGCTTTTTCTAGGCATGATAGGTATGTCATTTAAGACTTGCACTTGCTTACTTGAGAAACTACACAAAGTTTTTAGACATTCCTCTCATCATAAAAACATGATTTCATTGATTTAATCCATATTGACATATATTATGTGGCTAAAAAGAGTTTTAGCAGTGCTTCTTATTTTGTGACCTTTGTTAATGATCACTTTAAAAGAGTTTGGGTTTTCTTGTTACAAAACAAAGATCATACACTTAATGTGTTCAAAGAGTCTTATGTTATTGTTAGAAATAAGTTAAAAAGTGTTTGAGCTAATAATGGTAATGAGTACATGGGGTTGTTTGAGCAGTAAGATGATTAATTTAATACATTCTCATGCAAAACTACCTAGGACACTTTGGGGTAAAGTAGTGATGACTATGGTTGATATCATCAACGTTTCTCTTTCTAATCTTTTAAATATTGACATTCCTAACAAAATTTGGTATAGGAAAGATGTTTTTAATAATCATTTAAAGGTGTTTGGATATAGGTCACTTGTACAAATTTCCATACATGAGAATTCTATGCTCAACATGAAAAAAAGGCAATTTATCTTCCTAAGGCATACACATGGTGAGTGTGGGTTCAAATTTCATGATCTAAAAACTATGATATTTTAAAAGTCAAAGATGCAATTTTCTTTGAGACCAAACCATTGAAGATTTTAAAGAATCATAAAATCTAAAGTATATTAATGGTGCATACGCTAATATTGGCTTAATTTCTCATATATCTTCACTTGTAGTGCATATTGATCATAAGAGAGCCATTGGGGAAGAACACTTATCCTTATAGTTGGTGATGTTAAGCTAGTTGAAGAAACTATAAGAAAGCTAATCGTAGCTTAAGTTAAAATGTTATGTTAGGCAAAATCAAATTTTCAAAGAATGCTCAAAAGAAGAGAACATGTTACATAATGATGGAGGTATCAAAGAAAAAACATGAAGCTATGATACATGAGTATAATTAGGCGTAGTTAGAATCTATGCAAAAAAGGTTAAAGTCCTTACATAAGGATAATAATAAATTCATGAAGTTACCAAGCGGTAAAGAAACGAACTTACTGGATGGTAAAGGTACTTGTAAGTACAAATAGGTTCAAGTAAAATTAATGGAATTGAGCTTACAATCAAGGTGCGTAAAAAAGCTGGTTGTAAAAAGGTTTCCACATTACATGTTGACTAAGTCATTACCTACAAACAAAGATATTGCTAGAATAGTCGAAGCAGGAATGAGGGTGAGTACTATATAGTTTGGTAAAGGAAATTGTTAGGCTGCATCCTCTAACATAGAGGCCTAAATAAATAATTATGATCCATTACATAAAAAAAGAAATAAAGAAAGAAGTAGCTTAGTTTGAAAGAAACAAGCAACATTGGCAAACACTCAACACAAAGAAATGAAAGGGGCTGAAAGTTTAAGATGTATGGAAAAGATAAAAAAAAACAAAGGAAAATGCTTGAGACTAGCCAATAATTGGATGTTTGGACACAATTTTGATATCAACCATAGTCAATATGTTGTTCGAGGAGACCTTTTTTACTTAGTCCACTTTGTAATAACTTTTCTTTTATGATCTTTAGCCATCAATTATATTATTTTTTATCTAAAAATTAGTTAATTCTCAAAGAAGATACTATTATGATTACTTTTAAGTTGTCTAAAAAAGAAATGAGTTATAATATCATTATTATTGATAGTCGAGGTTTCATTGAACTTTGGTTCCAATATTGGTATGTTTTGTTGTTGATTTTATTCTGTTGTTATATACTATTTGTTTGATTGTATAAAAAGGAAGAAGAACAAACTTGTAAGAACCATTCATTATGGTCTCTCCCAATATGGTACATGTACATGAACACAAAGACACATATACAACATGAATTAAATACAAGGAAATGCAAACTCTTAGAAAATTATAATGTGAGTATAATGTAGACATGATTATAAAATATATATTAGATATATTAAATATATAATATTTTTAATAATGTTAGTATTTTTTTCAACTTATAATTTATAATAATTATTATGCTATTTTAAATTAAAAAAATATTTTGTTAAGAATTTTTGAAAAATATATTATATACACCTGTATTATAATATTTAAAAAAATTATAACTTCAAACAATTAATATAATTAATAAAATAAAAAATATTTATTTTTTATTATCACACTATTTGTTAATATGTTTATCAAAAAAGAATTATTATGTATCTGACATTTAAAAGTTTTGAAATTAGTTATATATATAACACATTAATATCCAACACATATATTAAAAGTATTTAACATATATATTAAAAATATTTGAAGCAAAAATTAAAAATGTTGGCATGCATATTTAAATTTTCTTTAGTTTTTTTTTTATCAGAAACATTTTGCAATGTCCAATACATATTAGATAAGTATTTTGTCTGATGCTCATGTCTGATACAAACAACATATTATTTTAGAAATTTTTATGCTTTATAGCAAATAATTCAAAGCAAATTCTACTTACTATGCAATCTTTGTTATAAGACAGTCGATGAGTGCATTATAACGTGACGACAACATGAGCAATCCGATGTACTCTTTTTGCTCAACCCAAGAGTTTTTAATTATAAGGTAACTAAGGCACACGCCAACAAAAGTCATATCGTTACAAACTATGATTATGGAAGCCGTTGCATGAGCCGGAATATGTAAGTTGTAAGCAAATATATAGACCCAAAATATGAAAGCAGTAACAAAGTCATTAGCCACAAAGTAAAATGAAGGGACCCAATTGATATAACTTCTAAACTGTTCAATTTATTAGCATGTTTTCTTTAATGAACATTGATTTTATATCAATTGTTAGTGGCAGATGAACCAAATAAATGACAATTTTTGGGCTACATTGTAGCTCATACATTAATTGATTTTATTTTATCTGGTCATGCCGAAGCTTCTGAATTCAAGAAGTTTTGGGACCCCTTACTGCATGATTTTTGTCTTGACTGCGAGGATTTTTAATGTGCATTTTAGTACCCCAACCAAAATACTGATCCTCTCCTCAAAAAACAACAAAAAGAACACAAAGCTCAAGGTCATTGTTACCCCTACGTCTACATTACAATGTCAAAAATCTACTAAATAGATAGAGGGTCTTATTGTCATTTTCCTTCCAATCAAATTTTCGGAGTCCAAAACATAAAGATCAATAAAACTACTCAGACCTATCTATTACAGTTGCACAGTCTATCAATATTTATACATAATATAGTATTTATTTAATTTTTTTTTTAAAAAAAATTGTCTTGCTTTTAATTGTAAAGGCTATTTTTATTAGTGAAATCCTCAAATTTAAGAAAATTTATTTTTTATTAAAAAATAAAAGACAATTAAAAGCAGATTTTTAATTCTCTCTAATTATGCGGAGCAAAAATACTAAGTTGACACAACTACTAAAATCTCTAATCTAATTTTTAAAAAATCTAAATTATGAAAATTTCAGATTTTTCTCTCACATATTGACTTCAATTTATTAGCACACCTATAAATGTTTTTTTTTTATCTCTTCTGTTATAATTAATTAGTAGGCAACAAACCTTCTTCTCTGCTCCATCTATCTTCAAACCCCACTACTGCCATGCTTTCATCTCTTCTTTTTCTTTTTTTTGATATGATTGTTTATGCTCTCCTAATTCTACCTTATTTCTCTCCCTCTTCTTGCAGTGCCACCAATGCATCCTTTCAGCTCTGTATCTTAGTTATAAACGACAAAACACATCCTTCCAGTTGCCAATAACATGACTTGGTAAGATTCGCTCTTTTTATTTTTTTATTTGTGTTTCTTTTTAACTTTTAGTATTATGCTTTAACTTGTTTTTTAGATTGAATTTTTTTTATTTTTCTTTCTTTATAAATTTTTAATATTATGGTTTAATTTGTTTTCTAGGTTGATTATTGATTTGTTTCGGGGTTTTCACTTACAAACTTCTTCTTGATTTTCCTAATTATTTCTTTGTGTAATGTTATATTTAAGATATGTTTATAATAATATTATTATAACATGCTTTCTTCTTCTTTCTAATTTAAGAAAGAAATAAATAAAATTTTGACCCACTAGCACCCTCGTTTCTTTGCTTCGTACGTGTAAGCCATGAGACAAGCACAGAGAGAGATTGTGACAATAAGTGTTGCTGTTGATAATCGTTGTCACGGTTATGAGGACATAGCTACACTAATCCCCATCGATACCCCACCAGCATTCGAAAGGTTTTTTTGGGTGGAACTCGATTTTTTTATTTTTTTATTTTCAATGCAAAAGCCTTTATTATGGTTCGATCATGGATGTAGACATGTTCAATCATGTATGCAGAAATGTGTAATTACTTTCCAATTCTCTTGAACTAGATGGCAGTTAGATGGATATGGCTGTGTATCGTGCATTTGGTTGTGGTACAACTTGGATAACTTAGTCTCTAAACTTCACAAATGTTGGATATTTTGGTGGTTGCTCTATGAATTCTTTTTCGATGCTACAAATAAGGAGAGGTAGATTATTTAAGGCTTAGCAAAACTAGTTATAGTAAAAGAATTATACATTAAATTTTAACAGGTTTTGCACGTTTTGTTATTTCAAATAGGTGAATAAAAATAAATTTATTATATATGTAAAAATTCATAATTAAATATAGAGATTATATAACTTAAACATAAAATCTCTTAATTATAAATTTTTAGCATATTAAAAAATTATTCTATTTAAAATTTAAGCTGTTGGAATGAGCTTCGAAGGAGAGACTTTAAGATGTTTGGGATTGCCCATGAGAGGGAGATGTAACCCATAAGCATACTGACGTTCCTTCATTACTACCAGTTATTATAGTAGTAGGGGCAAGACCCAAAGTGCTTATGCGAGACGGTTGAATCGTTCGTAGGGCACCAACTCTGTCGTTGCAACAAACGTTTCTTAGGTTGTATTTGTGCAACTTATCTACCATAAGCTCCCCTAATTGCCTTAATCCCAACTGTTGACTTCCCAAATGTCTCTCTTATCATTTGTCCGATGGTGTATACATACATTTGCTGTTTGCATCAATATCTTTGGGCCAGCCACCCTTTTGTAGGCCTAGGGCTTGCATAAATCCAGGAGACAAAAAACCGATACAGCAACGGCAAGGCAATCAAAACAAAATTATGGAAACGGGTGTAAAGAGATTTATAAGAAGTGTAACAGAAAATCAGTCCAAGAGGCCTTTTTGCCCTTCCAATGGGATAAATACAATGCAAATCCTGTACGTACGCACTGCTTTGTCTTCTTATTTGTGCACTACATGGAGAACTCAAGGGTGTGTGTATAATAAAAATATTTGAAAATTGTTTTGATAATTTTTTTGTCCTCATTTATTTTTAAAGTTACCTCATTCAATTTTTCATGTTCTCAAATTATTTTTAAATTTTTTTCCTATAATAGAATAGAGTGATAAAAAGTTGTTAGGTAGCCAATTTCAACTAAATTTGAGATTAAAACTTTATTGTTGCTGTTGTTATAGTATTCATATCAATTTTTTCTTATTCTAAATATAGCAAACACTCTTTTTAAAAGTATTTTTATATTTTAATAAAAAAAAGTATTGGTATTGAACATTAAAAGAAATAGGTAGAAGTATATTATTTATAAAAAAAAAGTGTATTTACTTTTTAAATAAGCTTTATTTTTACCTATTACAAAAAATACAATAATATGATTATTATTTATGGTTGCATAGATCATGTGTCCTGTGTTGTCTCGATTGGGCTAAAGAAACTAACTAGTTTTTTCTACTTGCGATATGTGCAGATTTACGTAAAATATAAATTTTGTTGAAAAGAAATGTTCAGTAGATGCTTTAAGAATTTTGAACACAAAGTTAAACAGTTTTAAGTAATTAAATAATAAACATGTTAGATTTATAGTTATGTTATACTCACAGTGATTTCCATTTTTAATGTCTTGAATCCTTTGCAGTTGTCCGATAATTCAATGCAAATTCCGATTACCATGCAATCGGTGTTATAAGACGGTCAATGATGTGCAGTATAATGTGATGACAGCATGAGTAATCTGATGCCCTGCTGTGCCATCGCCAAAGGTGGCAACTTACTTTTTTGGCTCAGTCCAGGAGTGAAAGTGTTGGCTGATTCTAACGCAACTAAAGCACATGCCAGCAAAAGTTATATCGTTACAAACTATGTCCACGGAAGCCACAGCATGTGCCAAGAAATTCAAGTTGTAAGCAAATATATACACCAAAATATGAAAGCAGTGCAAAAGTCATTAGCCTTAAGGTGAAATGGAGGGACAAGATGCAACTTCTCTCTCTCTCTCTCTCTCTCTCTCTCTCTCTCTCTCTCTCTCTCTCTCTCTCTCTGTTTTGTTTTTTTTTTTTTGTTTTAACTATTCAATTTGTTGACATGTTTTCTTTAATGAATATTATGTTAAATTTTTAAATAAATCTATCATCATGATATCTAATCTTTTGAATTTTGAAATTAATATTTTTACATAAATAATACCATAAATAACATATTTAAGAGTATACAGAGAGTTCTCCTTAATCAGATAAATTATTTCTTTCTTCTAATTTTTATTATAATCACATAATTTTAAATAGAATTTAAAAAAATAGAGAGATAATAGACTATATATATATATACATGCACATAATATTATATTTTAAATTAGACATATCCATTAATATTTGAATTATGCTCATAATTATAGTCTATAATTAGCATAATAATATATATATTTTTTCTCATTAATTGATTATATTATGATTGAGTTATAAATAAAAATATTTTACTACTGTCAATTGAGAATATTCTAACATTCTTGCATTTAGTCTAATTAAAAATCTAATAAATTAATTATTATGCACAAATAATAATTCTATCATAAAATTATAATATGATAAAGTGTTATTGTGAGTTATATTAGTTATACCCTATTTAGTTAAAATACTTTGTTACACGTGCTACAACACTTACAATTCACGTACAAGATTCATAACACATATATATGAAATATAATTTTTTAAATATTCTACAATAATATCTCACAAATATTTTATTATTAATTTAAAAATAATAATATTTATACAATCATAAAAAAAATAAAAAATACATAATATATGTCAAAAACATATCAGTAAACTCAAAATGTTATTATATTATATTTTATTAATTATCATTACAATCAAAACTTATTTTGAGAACACGTTCTTTGTATAATATTGGTTGTAAATATTCATTATAATTTGTTATAATGAGATCAATTGATACTTTATATATATTTTGTTTATGAAACTTCTCTCAATGTTAAAATACTTTAATTCTATAGGTTTAGTGCCCTTAAAAATTATCATTCTTAAAGAAGAATATTGCTATAGAAATACAAAAAATTTCAATGACTTAGTAATAATGTCTATAATTTCAAATTCTAAAATATAGTTCCATAACCATAATATATGAATTATAATATTAAATTATACTACAAACTCTACTTTCATAATAAATGAAATAACAATAAATAATTTTCTATTATTTCACAACATTACTCTTTCCTCAATAAGACTGAAAAATTAAGAGTGGACAATTTGCTATCATTGTATTTAATAAAATTTAAATTTGAATATCTAATCAATTCCAGAATTACTTTAATACCTACCTAAGTTTTTTTATTGCAAAACTAATATCTAATCTAATATATGTTTATAAATACATCAAACTAATAACAATATACAAATGAAATTAATTTCATTTCTTTATATTTCATAAAGTTCTTAGGACATTAAATGACATTAAATTTGTTAACTTCTTATATGGAAATAACCCAAGTTACACACTCACTTGTATTTAATTTTTCTATTATTTTCTTGATATAACACTTTTGAAGCATTCTTAACATTCTTTATGATTTATTATGAAATATTTTTTTTCTTCCTATTACATATGATGTCCTTCCTATATCTTTCTTTATAATTTTTTTCTTCAAAAACAATTCTTTTATCTCATGTAATATACTTAAAATATTGACAATAAATAATATATTGTCAATGTACAATACTAGAAAATAAATTTATTTTCATTAATCTTTTAGTATATATATCAATCAATAATGTTTTACTTAAATCTAAAAATGTTATGATATCATTAAAATTAATATATTATGTCAAGAAGTTTGTTTTAGTTTATATATTATTTCTAAATCTACACACCAATTGATCTTTATCATTCACAAAAAAATCTTATGGTTGATTCATATTAACTTAATGTTTAATATTTCTATTAGAAAAGACAATTTTAACATTTATCTACTACAACTTCAAATTATACCGAGCCACTAATGTTTTATAATTATCCTTAATCAATCTTTCTTTGAAATAAAAAAAATGTCTCCATATAATAAATGTTCTTCTTTCAAATATAACTTTTAACAAGTCTAATTTTATATTGTTTAATATTGCCACTTAAGTCACATTTTGTTTTAATGACCCATTTATAACGAATTCTTTTGTAACCTTTAAGCAATTTAATGAAATTATAGACATCATTTCTTTTCATGAATTTTAACTTGTCTTTTATGACATTAATACATTTATTTGATTTGATACTTCATATGACTTGTAAAAATGAAACAAAATTCTTATTAATTCCAATATTAAAATTTTACTCTTGTAAATAAATTGCATAATGATTTGAAATTTTTAATCTTGTTTCTTTTTGAAATCTTCTTAATGCTATCACTTAAGACTTATTTTTGTTAGCCAATTGCAAATTAATTATTTCAAAGAATATTTTTTTATTCAAATTTTTTTCAATTTCTAGAATATCATTTGTAATAATGGTAGACAAATGTAATGTTACGAATAAAAGAATATTTATTCTAATTCTTTATCATTCTTAATGAATTTTCTATTATAGTTTTTACAATTCTCGAACTATAGTTTGGATAATAAAATATATATCTATTAGACTTCTTTAGGTAATTAATAAAATAACCATTAATCGTTTGAAAGTTTAATTTTTTTTTCATATGGGTTATAGATTCTAACTTTTGTTGGACAACACCAAATATATAGTGGCTTAAACTAGGTTTCTTCTTATCCTCAATTCAATAGTTCAATAGGAGTACTTTAAATTACTCTATTAAAAATTTTATTTAATAAATGATTTTAATTTTTAAGTGCATACATTTATAATTTGGGTAGGGTGAAGTTACTCGCCATACTCTTAGTCATATCTATTAATTTTTTATCATGCCTTTCTACTACACTATTTTATTGAGGTGTATTTGGTATACTATGCATATATACCATGATTTCCAAGAGATTTCACAAATATACTTAGACACTGTCTTGATTCATTATATTTTCTATAATATTCATCACCTTTATGAAATGCTACAACTTTTAATTTCATATTTAATTCCCTTTTAATCTTCTTTACATATACTTAAAGGTTGTTTATTGATTGAAAATTTTTCATGAATCAAGTAGACATAATCATAATGTGAAAAATTTTCAATAAAGGTGATGAAATATTTTTATCCATTTGGGGTTAAAATATCAAAAATTTTGCAAATATCAATATGTATACTTTTAAGAAAATAATTATTTCTTGTGATTACTTTATTGTTGTACTTGGTTTGCTTACCTTTAATACAATCAATAAACATTGTAAAATTAATAAAATCTAGATTTGGAAGAATCTTAATTATTCACCAATTTCACTAATCTTTTTTTTAATGTATAACTCATATGTTTATATCACAAGTAAAAGTTTTATTCATTATGTTAGATTTAATTCTAATATTATGATGCAAAGTAAATAAGAATTTTTTAAAAACTTTATTGTGTTTTAATTGACATAAATAATCAGTGAGAATGCATTAATTAATAATATTCATATTGAAACAATCAAGTCATAATGAATTTTTGTATTATTTGATTACACGAGTAATAACACTAAAATTAAACTATCAATTATCATAAGACATTTTATCTATCTTTTTTTTTTTTAAAACCAAACTTTATATTTTGGACAATATTTCTAATAATGTCCAACTTTCTTATAAAAATGACATTTATCATCATTTTGTTCTTTCTTTTCAACCTAAAGAGTATAAACAAACTCTTTCTATTCTTAAATTGGTTGGCTTTTACTTTTATTACTTTCTTAATTCTTTTGTCTCGAAAGGTTAATAAAGTGACTTGCTTGATATCTCAATATTATTTCCTCTTAAATAAACATACTAGCTAGTTCATAAGTTTTCCACTCACCATTTATATTTTTGTAATTAATATAAAATGACTTAAACTTAAGAAGTAGTGAACTTAAAATGAACTACATTAAAAAAGAGTCATCTACCATTAATTATAATATCTTAATCTTCACTACAATATTAATTATTTTAATTATGTACTCTTACATAAATCATGACTTAGTAAACTGTATGGTTTTGAGTTTTTTCATAAGAGTATTAACAGGTAACTTGTCTATAAAATGAAACCACTTTTCCATAAACTACAAAATTTATTTGATACTTTTTACTTGTAAAATAATTTTTAAATGTTGTTGATAACAATTACTTTTATAAATGTAAGACCTAACATAGTATTTTGTTTTTACATTTATGATGTAACTTCTCTTTTACATTATTTCAATGTGTGATAGTAACAAGTTTACTTACTAATATTATAAGTCAAAATCCATAACACTAAAATAAAAATTGGCATGTTAATGTCATTTTATGACGTTTAATCCATTAAACAAAACAATTGATAAAATGTATAAATGAATTGAAATTATTATATGATCATAAATATTCATAATTAGTCATAAATAAGATAAAATAGTAAAAATGTATTGTGGTTCTCTTTTGTGAAATCTTACAATATACTATGATAAGTAATACTATAAATTAACTTTAATAAGTAAAGTGAATAAACAAATATATTTAATTAAAAACATTAATACACCTCAATTATATTATTATTTATGAAATAATGTTTTATATGTTTATAAATTCCAAAATTTTAATGATTAATAACCTTAATTTATCTAATTATTTTTTATTCATAAGTATTTTTAAAATTAAATAAATGACTATCAATGCGTGTTGTTAAATATTAGTCTAACTACTTTAATGACTAACAAATTATAATGATAATGTATGCATATTATTCAAATATTGCAATTTGATAATTATCAAACTATGATCATTATCTATATATATATATATATATATATATATGAACAAGCAAGCAAGCAATTAAAAATTAAAAGATTAAATACATAGGTCATTAAGTGTAAGCCTACAAATAACACTAATACATCGTACTTGGATTGAGACTATAATTATGCAAACACATAAATTGCTGCAATTCTTATTTTTTTCTCACATGAACGAGACAATTCGATAAACAGAGAAGACTATACCTTGAATTAAACTGCAACTCTCTTAATAAATCAAATAACTTCACACAAGTGGCCGGCTGTGATTGGACTATCAGGTTGAATAAGTTTACCAATAATGTGGCAGATGAGTCATGGCCCCACGGCTGCAATCGAAGCCTTCGCTTCTTTAACATGGAATTAATAATTCCATAAAGCATTCAATTCTTTAAGGCACAGCCGCTTCTTTATAGAAGGAATTTATTGGTTCCTTTGTCCGGTTCTAGCCAAATCTACGGCCTTAGGGTTTTCTTTGTTTGTTTGTTTATTTTTTTAAAACCAAAAAAGTTTCGAAGGAACATAATTCCTTGAGTCAGCTGCCGCTACTTCCAGTAGAATTGGAATTATAATTCTTTAATAATTAAATAATTTTTTTACTTAAATAATGGCTTTTTATGAATTAAAAAAATAATTACGTATAATCTTAAATTAAAGAAAATATTCACTTTTCAAAACTTATCTTTTGATACTACTTGTTATATCTCTTAATAAATTTATCATCATAAAATCCAATCTTTCATATTTTAAAACTAAATGTTTGGAGAGTTTTTCTTGACTCAATAACTAATTTTTCTCTCTTATTTTTTTTATCATAATCATATACTAGATAAAGTTTTGTGTATATTAAAAAGAGACGGTCGATTATATTTATATCTAAAATTTTATAATTTAAATAAAATATATTTATTAATACCCAAATCACACTCAAAATTAGAGTCTTTAATTAGTGTAATAATATATTTTTTTATTAATTAGGTCACATTATAATTGAATATTCAATAAGAATATTATTCAATAATATTTTAATATTATTAATTAAAAATATTCTAACATATTAATTATAGGTTAATTTTTAGTGGGAAGATAAACCAAATAAATGAAAAATTATTGAGTTGCCAATACTGCTTTATAAGTCATACATTAACCAGCCAATAATTACTAAAAAAACATTTGTGTTTATTTTGACTTTAATTAACAAATTCAATAATTATTATAAAATTATTTTATATAAATATAATTAGTGTACATGTATAGATTGCCATGTAGATAGAAATGGAGAAGAAGTGCGTCATGTGGTACATCCTTGTTATAGAAGTAGTATTTATGTATAGCTTGGCATTTATCTTATTTGATAATGTGGAAACTTCATAATCCAAAGAGTGATAAGCTTGTGTAAATAAATAGTGAAATGAGATAAAAATGTAGATTAGACATGTCAAGTGACACACCCATGTCATAAAAATATTCATATTATCATGCAGATTCAAGTCAAATCCCATAGATCTAAGGTTAGAAAGCATGTTTTAGAAGTCGAAGAAGTATATTAAACCTCTTTTAGTGGGAGAAACAATGATGGGAATGTTTACTTTTATTGAAGTTACTATTGATTGGTGGGAGAAATAATGGTGTGAATTCACTATAGGCTGACAGCAATTTTAAGGATTTGAGTGTGAGAAATAATCAAAATAGGACTAGTTTCATCACCCACAAAATTGACCTATGGTTGAGAGTTGGCATGACTATTGTTCAGCAAAAATTGAGGGTAACTAAGGTCTGACCATGGAACCAGAATCAAACAACGAGTATAAAGTTCAATTGTGATTTCAATTTTTTTTTTTTTTTTTCACTTCTCGTTGGTTCTAATTTCAATTCACTCTAGTATAAACCCACTCTACCTTTTTTTTTTTGTTTCTTGAAGAAAAAAAGAAAAAAAGGGAAAATGATTGTTTCGACCTTTTCTTTTCATCTTTTTATGAAACTCTCAAATCTGAACTGTTGGTTACCATATGGTAGTAACCAAACTAAATGAAACTATTCAATATTTTATTACAATTCACTTATAATTTGATTCTAGCCCCAATTAGAAATTTGGTTAGATTGTGCATATCAAGCGAACACTAGGCTACAATGAAATTGGAAATTTCCATAAGCTAGTGTAATGATGGTGATCAATCACATTTTAAAAGAACCATTGATATAGGATTGAACAATGTTATTTTACTTAAAAAAAATATAACGAAGAAATAATAAATAAAAACAATGGTGTGAGCTTTGTCTAACTTTCGCTAATTTTAATAAATGTTTATTTTTTATAATTTCAGAATGATTTTACATTAAAATACCAGTATAATAATTTTTTAATGCATATCACCAAGCTGA
Organism: Kandelia obovata; assembly: GCA_021464305.1. Classification (NCBI taxonomy): domain Eukaryota; kingdom Viridiplantae; phylum Streptophyta; class Magnoliopsida; order Malpighiales; family Rhizophoraceae; genus Kandelia; species Kandelia obovata. The sequence goes on from CM038489.1 coordinate 218,171, forward strand.
CCAATTATCTGCAAACAATATCTGAAAACTCGTAAACATTCACACCCACCATTTTCTCAACAATGACTCAATCCATGAAAGAGTTCCTGAAATTGATATGATATTCTGACAATAAATTATTTTCAATCAAAATCTTTCTCCTATATCTGATAGCAATATAGTGAAACATAAGCTAAAAGAAAACCTATAAAGCCTAATTAAAGAGTAATCTCAATAAATTGCTTGAGTAATAATTTAGCTTAAAAATACTAGAATTAGTTTTCAAATAATAAATCATTTAATTGCTGATAATTATTTACACCTTACATTATAATTGGTTTTTTAGTAAATTTAGGATTCTTAAATTCTATCTCTTAGTGCCATCTAAACCGCTAATTTTTTTTTACTGTCATTATTTTTAAGCCTAAGATTTCCCTCCTCCCCTTCCCCCCCCCCAAAAAAAAAAACCAAGCATTTCCATTTCTGCATCTGTTCTATTATTTTAATCCAAGGCTTACTCTCTCTTTTTGCTTTATTGTTGATGTTCTGCTTATTATATTATTACTAGTATTAGATTTATATGATCTTTAAATTTATTAAATTTATTTAGAAATATTTTTTTTATTTTTATTTTATTCAAATGAAAAAAATAAAAAGAAACTTAAATCAAGAGTTTTTCTTAAATAAAAAATAAATTTGAGAGTACATTTTTAAAAAACTTAAATTAAGAATATTTTTACCTTTTAAGAAAAAAATAAATTTTAAAATATTTTTTTCTCTCTAAAAAAATTTAGGATTATTTTATTTTTCTAATAAATTATTTTTCTTTTTTAATTTTTTTATTTATGAGTAATTAAATTTTAGACGTATGTGAAAAATTGTTCAAATTAATTTGATAAATTATAATATATGTTAGATCATAATTGAGTAAATTGAGAAAATAAGATATATATTAAAATCATAATTATATTAAAATACTAACTCAAATAATACAGATAATGAGAGTTTAATAATAAAATTATAATTCAAATTAAATACTTAGCTATTTTTAAAATTAAATATATATCGTTATATAAGCATTTACTAAATTTTTCTTAATTTTGATAATATTAAAATATATACTAGGTTTAAACCTATGTGTTACTCAAGTTCTAGATATTAAATGAAAATTATTTAACCAAAAACATTTTGAGTTAAACTTTTAGTAACAATTAATTAAACTAATTTAATTTTTATATAAATTTAGAAAATATAGTTAAATAATATTAAAATAGATTTAGTTATAAATTATGATTAGTATTCTAATTAATTTAGAAGTTTTAAGTTTTGATGTTAGTTGGAGGGAATAAATAAAATTAAAATTGAGTAATTGACTAAAAAGTAAAGTAAATTTCATTATGAAATGCTTGTTATAACTAAATTTATAATAAAATTTTGATTTAATAATATTACTATAATCAACTGCAAGCATTGATCTTGAAAGAATATTAATTAGGTAAAAGCTTTAATATATGAAACTAAATAATTTAGTTGTGAAAAAGTTAAAAAAATAATAATATATGTCAACTAGACTTTATTTTAATTGTGAAAAAAATGATTGGATATATATTAAAATTTTAATTTTATTAAAATACTAAGAAAGATTATAAACTAACTACTTTGTTAATATTACATGCAACAAATTATGAAAGTCTACTAAAAAAATTCCAAAATTTAAGCAAATATCATCATGTAAATAGTTTTTGATCAAAATATTTTTCAAATTTACTACTTTGTCTCAACTTCAACAATACAAATATTCTAAATTTGATTCCACAAATTGTACAAGTGCTAGATATTTGATTAAAAATTTTAAAATGATAAAATTTAAGATCTTATGATTAGCTAAATATAGTTTAAATTAAGTTTTCTTGTTAATTTAGATTTGACAAAAAATATTAGTTGAATTAAAATGATTTTAGGAGAATTTCTTTATTTTAAATATTTTTAAGAAAAATAAAAGTAAAATTTTTTTCTTTTTAAAATAAAAACAAAAAGGGAAAATGGTAAAGTAGTTTTTTTCTTTCCATTTTAGGCAAAATTGAGAGTAATTTTTTCTTCTTTTTAAGAAAAAGAAAGCTAAATTTGAGAGACTTTTTTTTTTCTTCTTGCTTTTGTGCAATTAAGTTCTTTTCTTTTTTAAAAAAAGGAAATTTCAAGGGTAGTTTTTTCTTTTCTTGTTTTCCTTTTATTTTTCCTAAAAAATCTTATAAAGAGAAAATGTAGTTTATAGTTCGTGTATAGTAATTTATAGTTGTTCAATTCAAATATAAAGAGAAAATTCTTTCAAATGCAGTTTTGAATGCAAAATAAAAATAAAAAGATTATAAAAATGTATGTAGTTTCTACTACCAAATCACAACAGCCGACGAGAATCAAAATATGCACATCACCAGTTAGGTCCATGTCGTTTTCCATCAAGTCAAGAGAATATATTTGGTCAGTATAGAATCCCATTTTGTGTGAAGACTGAAGAAGCACCTCAGGATTATAAACATGGTGGCGTCATGACTTATGGGGCCATTGTTTGTGGTCGACAACAAAGAATAATCTTTGCAAAAATATTCCCCCTTGACCAAACTTTAAACATTGCAGCTTCTTTTCTTTTCCATTTCTTTTGCTTTTTTTTTTTTTTTTTTTTTGGTGTGTTTGGGAATCGTGGACTGTGGGACCTCAAAATGTTTCAAGATAAGTTTATCTAACCCTCTAAAAAAAGGATCAATTTATCGACAGGCCAAATGTAAGCGTTGGGAAGAGGTTAGGGCAGCGTCCTCCTAGTCATTTCGCTGATGACGAAGCCAAACTCTACTGCCTAGAATTATTTTAATGTAATTTTGATTTTATTTCGATAAAGGGTCAGGTATAGGAAGATAGCCAGAAAGAAAGCATTGTAATTGCAACATTTTTGGGTTAATAATAATAAAATGATAACGTTATATATACACACAATAATATTAGACCTGTGTAATACACAAGTTTATAATATTTATTAAAAAATATATTTTATTTGTGTTTTTATTTAAATCAAAAAAATTAAAAGAAACTTGAATTATAAATATTTTTTTAAAAAAAACAACAAACAAATTTGAGAGTGATTTTTTTCATGCCAAGAAAACAAAAACAAAAAACAAACTTACATTATGAGTATTTTTTTCTTTTTAAAAAATGTCAAAATGAAAGATTAAGGTTTATTTTTAAAAAAAAATTATTATTTTTTAATTATAAGCATTTGTGTTGCACAAAATTTATACATATATAAAATATTATTAAGATAAATAAAGTAAATTATAACAAATATTGAATTATAAATGGATAGATTAAGGAAATAAAATTCATTTTGAAATTCAAATTTTATTAAGATGCTAAAAAAGAATATAAACAACTATTAAATTAGTGTTTAATAATAAAAAGTATATTAAGAAAATTAAAATTAAAATTAAATATTTCTTAAATTAAGCAAATATTGTCACACAGTATTTCACTAATTTTCTTTTAATTTCAATAATTATAATATATGATAGATTTGGATCCGTGCATTCTATAGGTTCTAAATATTTGATTAAAAGATTTAAGTCTTATTTAAGTTTAATTTTATTTTATAGCTAATTTATATTTAAGAAAAATAGTTGGTTAAATTAAATTAACTTTTAAGAAAAAAATTTCTTTAAATCTTTTTAAGAAAATTAAAAGGGAAACTTTTGCCTATTTTTGAAGAAAACATAAAAAAATAAAGTGCGTCCTTTTTTTACTTTTAAGGAAACTTAAAGTAGTTATTTTTAATAAGAAAAAAAAGTAAATTTTAGATTTTTTTTTTCTTTTTTCTTCTTAGAAAGGGGAATTATTAGTAACCATAATGATTTACAGTTCACAACAAAAATATAGTTTGAGTTGTAGCTTAATTCAAGGAATATATATGGTTAAATGTGATCTTCAATGGTTATGTCATAAAATGAAAAATGACTTGTAATTGGAGAATGGAAGATACATGTTTAGATAAATGTGCATGGAAATTGTATACAAGATGAGGCAGAAGGTGGAAGACATTTGATATTTATACATGCTGCAAAATTATAAGATATGAACAAGTAACTATAACCTAGTTGACCAAAAAGTATGTTCATATGTTTCAAAAAAAGGCCTAACTAAAGTATGAAGAAGATACAAGAGGATCTATAAAAAAGTTTTGCCCTACCAGTCAATAAAATGTAATGTTGCTATTACTATGTTAAGGGGTTTTATAAAAGTACATTGCAACAAACTAAGATCATTTGAGGTTGAACCAAAGTCAATAAATCTTGGTAACTTATTTATGTTAAATAATGAACCATTGTAAAAAGAACTTGTACTTTTCAAATTCTACATTTGTTTTGCTACTTTGAAATCTAGTTTATTAGTAGAGTGTAATAAAGTTATAAATTTGAATAATTAGTTTTTGAAGACCATTTTGGGTGAAGCCTTATTGAGTGTAATTGGAAAGGATGGTAATAAATAAATATATCTTATGTCATGGGTTGTTGTCACAAAGGAAAATGAAGAGAATTGTAATTAGTTTTTAAATCTTTTGAGATTTCTAATGGATTTGGCTAAACTATTATAAGTGACAAACAAAAGTTATATGTATGACTCATTATTTGACATATATTATATGGATATGTCACACCATTTCTCATTGAGAACAATTCTATTTTGTCTCAACTAGTTTGCCACTTGCTAAACATTAGAATAGTGTTATGTGTGCATATGCTGATTGACATAAGAAATTTAAGGAATATACTTTGAAGAAATGTTTTTTGAAAAGCAGTCAAAAGTATAACTTAATATGAATTTAAGGTTGCCTTAAAGGAAATGAAAGAGTTAAGCTTAGAAGCTTATGATGATTTCACCAACAAGGATGTGCACAAATTTGCTAAAACTTTTATATGCATATGGCCAAAGTGTGATATTGTTACCAATAACATATTAGAGTGTTTCAAGGGGTATATTATAGAAGCGAGGACAAAAAATATTAGCAAGATGCTTGAATATATAAAGGTACCATTAATGGAAAGGATTAGGAAGAAGAAAAAGTTGATGGAACAATTAAAAGAATGCAGTGTGTTCTTATATAAGGAAGAACTTTACATAAATCAAATTTGAGTCAAAAATGTGTTTTGTGAAGTTAAATAAGATATTTTAATTTAAGGTTTTATGTTATGATGATAAATTTATGGTGGATCTTATTCACATAATTACTATTATAGAATGTGATACTTGACTGATATCCCATGTAATCATGTTATGACATGTATCAATTATCTAAGAGCAAACTTAGATGAATATGTCGACAAATGTTATAATTAGACTACTTATCTAAAAGGATGTGGTAAAGCTATTATGACATTGAATGACTATAAGATGTGGCCTATGGTTAAGAACAAGATGTTACCTTCACCATTCAAACAAATGTATGTTAGACCAAGGAAAGCTAAGAGAAATGACAAGAAGGAGTCTCTCAAAAGACATGGGAAGATGACCAAAGAAAGAATTGAGATGTAATGCCAAGGATGCCATGAATTTGGGCATAACAGAAAAGATTGTCATTACACTGACTTGCCAATACCTACTGTAAAAGTAAAAACAAATGTAGGCATGACTATCTAACTTAATTACAAACTATGTTAATATCCTAGCAATGCTTTTATTCATTGTCTTTTATATATATATATATATAGGCAAGAACGAAGGAGAGAATAAGGAAGGAAACAAGTGTTGCTCCATAAGCACAATGAAGCCAAAGAGATAAAAAAAAAAAAAAAAAGCAAGACATTTAAAACCCAATAAGGCCCTATGCAATTTAGGTGAGATCAATTGATGTGACAATAGTTTGATTCCTACAAATTAGGGATAATATTGTTTATTTTTGTATATAAGGTAAGAAAAGAGAGAGACCAAGAAAGGACAAGATTGCAACATCAAGTAGCTTGAGAAGAACAACACCATCAAACTAATCTACCACTAAGATTAAAAAGAGAAGGAGAAGGAGAAGGACAAGAAGCATGAATCCAGAGGCCAATCCACCATTTGTGGCATAGAAAATACATATTTTTTTTCCTTTTTCATTATCATTCAAACACAAACTAAAACTAATAACAATAATAAACATGCAAAGTAAAAAAGATATAAAAATAATTTGTTGTTGCCCTTCTAGACTGCATTTTCTTTCATCAATCTTTCATTTTCTAGTTTCAATTCAACACATTTAGACAACATTTTTCTCTTTTCCTCACCTAATTATACATTTCTTTCTTTTTTGACTTAGTTTCTTTTTCTATATGATTTATCGAAGACAAATGGTGTGATAAGGACCTTTTTGGGTCTCACACTGAAAAGGAGAGGGGGTGAATCAGTGTCAGATACTTACTTTTTAAAAATCTATCTAGCTAAACCTCTATGACCTATTAAAGTCCATGATATAATTTTATTTTGCTTCTTTATGCAAGACTGACTGTAGGAATATAAAGCAAGCACAAGCACCTAAGGACACACAAAAGTTTTACGTGTTTCACTCACAATGTGTGACCTACATTCATAGTATGATAGGATCACTTCTATATCACACAATCCACTCTTGAAATTAAAAGATATAACTGATGAATTAAGAGATATAACTGATGTTATGGAAGGATCTCTCCTTAACCACTGTAAAAGGATTATTCCTCAACTACTTACAATAATCTCCTAATTACCACAGGGGTTTCCCACCCTTTTTCAAAAAGTATAGAAAATAATTATGATAAAAACTTCCTTTAGTAAAATCTCTTCATGTGCATAAGATGTTATGGTTGAAAACTAATTTTTTTCCTTTTGTTCAGTTATTCTCTCCTTTCTCACTATTGGTCTTAAGCTTTATGCATTGTTGATCACTACCTATGCACTACAGGTCTTTTCATTTTGCACTTTCAGTCTCTGCCTTTTTCATTGTTGGTCTCTACCTTCTACATTACCGATCTCTGCCTTTTACACTGCTAGTTTTTGCCTTCTGCACTGTTGCTCTCTGTTTTCTACACTTTCAGTCTATGCCTTCTGCACTACCAGTTTTTATCGTCTATAGTTCTACTCAACCTTTTTTTCACTCTCTTTTATTAAGTTTCTTCCCTTTTTCTTTTTAAGTTTTTGTCCTCTCTTATTGAATTTTTTCCCTTTCTCTCTCTCGTTAAGTTTTTGCTCTCTTTTCTACTCAACTCACTCACTTCTTTTGATAGGTTTATGGGTATTTATGAGTATCAAGTTTGGAGTTACCCTATTATCAATGGTTAACATTGATTCCTTAAATTTAGGGTTACCCTGGCATTAACGATCAACATTGATTCCTTGAATTTAAGGTCAACGGTCAGTGCATGATAGGGCTAATGACATCCTTATTTCAACTTTGCTTTATCTCCTCATTCTCGTCATATTCCACTAACGTTGTCTTCCTTAACCCTTAAATAAAACAACTACAAACACATTTTGTAAATGTAGCAAACACATATCAAAAGTACTCATAACATCAAATCAACAAGGACAAATATATGAAGTATTGTTGATAACAAATCTAATATTAACCATCAAAGATAAGCTTAACATGATGGGTATTTCCCTCTTTAATGCAATCAAATCTAACCTTCAATTTCTTGTTTTTGCTTCAGAGCATCCTTATAGCTCCCTTATGTACTTCACAAACTTTTCAGTCGTACAATTTGAAAGACCTAAAATCAATTTACTTCCAAGGTCAATAACTTCAAAATCTTTTTCTTGTATTACTTCAACTCCAAGATGTATTAACCTTTGTGTAAAAGGTATGAGTATTTCTTATCTAACTTTAATTTTATTGAGATCAATTTTGATGCCCTTCTAATTTACTATAAAGCCTAGAAAGTCACCTAAAGTAGCTTCAAATGTGTATTTGGTTAGATTGAGCTTAAATTTAAACTTTCTTAACTAGTTAAATAACTTTCTTAGGATTGCTAAGTGATCCTCAATTACTTATGATACTTCAATTTCTTTATGTATCATATCATGGAACAAAGTGACCATTCCCCACTGATAGGTGATGTCATCATTTTTATTGCTAAAAGGCATGACCTTTTAGTAGAAGATGCCTCGCAATGTCATAAATGTCATTTTCTTCATGTCCTCAACTGCCATATTGATTTGATTATAGCCCAAGAATCCATCCATGAAGGAAAACATTGAATGGTCAATTGTGTCGCTCATAAGAATGTCAATGTGTCATAAGGGGAAGTTATCTTTACCACAACTTTATTTAGGTCCTTATAGTCCATGCAAATGCCAACCTTGCCAACCTTGTTTAGTATGACATTATGTTAGCTACCTATTCTACATAATTTGCCACCCAAAGAAAGCTTATGTCCAATTTCTTTTTCACTTATTCATTGATTTTTAACAAGACATTAGGTTTCATTCTCTTGAATTTCTACCATATAAGTTTGCACTTTAGTCTCAAAGATAGTTTGTGCACTACTATATTAGTGTTTAGGCCTAACATGTCTTGATATGATTAAGTGAATACATTTATATATCCTTCAAGAAATTGAATCATCCTCTGCCTACTTTGTAGGGGAAAGTCTTATGCTAATTTTGACTTCCCACATATTTCTTATAATGGTTAAGTTAACTAGCTCCACTAATTCTTTCTTAGCTATGACTTTTCTTTCTTCCTATTAGATTAGGCACTAGAGATTTAACAAGATATCTTCACTTTTGAAATCATCTTGAGTTGGCACATCAGGGATACTTTTAAATTTTTTCTCAAGACAAGCATTAATTGAACCATTAGTCTCATCTTTAAACATCCTAAATAATACATGGAAAACTATAGGAAATGAACATGTGTTATTATAATAGCTCATGCATATAAAAGAAAATACTAAGATGATAGTTTAAATGATAAAGCTAAGATAAGTGTAAATGACATGAATATATATTATTAGCTAACATATAACAATGGGTTAACCAGTTTTATTACATAACTACCCTTAAAGGTCATGGGTATAAATAAGTAAGAAAAATTAAACTTCACTACTTTGCAAAAGACTCAAGTGACTAAGGAATCTTTTAAACTTGCCAATTGGCTATAGGGGTGCCAAGATTACATGGTTGGATTATTAGAACTTAAGGTAGATCTTCCTCCTTTTCTTTGTTGATCATATGGATTGTTAATATATCAAGTTCAACAATGATTTTAACTAACATGTTGCATTCATCATTAACTTGATTAATGAATCCTACATTCTTAAAGTAGTGAGCTAGAGGAAGCTCATGCTCAATATCTTCATCTTTTAGGTATTCTTAGGCAACATCATCTTGGTTTGGTTAATATTCAATTCCTAAATGGTCTTATTAACCATGAGGTTGTATTGGGGTGGTAATGCCTTGAAGATGTTTGTTAATTCCTTTGCCTAGGTAATAGTCATTCTTCATTATCACCTTGGTTACTTTTAGTGGTACTTAAGATGGAAAGGGTGGCTTCTTAAGGAATGACTCCATTAATTAAGAAGTCACATTTGTAATTTTAAGGGATCAAAATGCATATTATAGTTCTACTTTGACTGCCTTTACATAAGGCATTCTTAGAGGTCTAAAGATAAACAAATTATACTTTGCTTAAACTTCAATTAATTAGCCACTGATGATGAACTCCACCTTTTATTGCAAGGTGGAAGGAATGGTTTCTACTGCATGAATCCATAAGTGACCCAACAATTAATTGTAGGAAATTTTGATATCCACGACTAATAAGGACACGTTGAAAGTACATGGTCCCACCAAATGGTCCCTATGACTTCATGTTTTGTACCATCAAATGTTCGAACAATCATATGACCTATCACCATGATAGTAATGTCAATTGGTACTTGTTCCAAAGTATCTTTAGGCATGACATTCAATAATGACCCATTATCAATGAAGACATGGGATATGTGTGCAACCATGATAGATGATCAAAATATACAATGCCTTAGTATGGTTATTCCCCTTACTAGAATCTTTTCATCTGATAATGATATACGATTTTTTATCATGTTATTATTGACAATATGGTAGAAATTGGCCAGAGAACTATCAAGCAAAATATATACTTAGCTGAGAAACTACAACAAGGACTTTTGATAAAACTTAGAGTTCATTAGTAGAGAGAGGATTGAGATTTTGGATAGGATTTGACTAAGCTATTTAATTACACTGTATTCACCCTATCTTTATTAACGATAGTTTCCTAGGGCTTGGGGTTATGCTTAATGGATGACTATACTCTCTTAGCATTTTCAAGGAAAATTTTCTCATCATCTAAGACTACAATAACCTTTTCTTTCCTCTACTTAAACTTCTTAATGTATTTCAAAGCATAATACCTCCCACTTTGGATGATATCCCTAACACCCATAATATTAGATCTTATTATAGAGATTAACTCTAATATGGATGCTTAATCGTAAGAGTTTACTTGATAGTTATAGTTCCATTAGATTACTTTATTACCTTGATAAAGGTCATAAAATATTAGAGGAGGTGGCAGAGCCTCCATGGCTAAGTGAAATAGTTTTTGTGGTGTTAAGTTTCTTTAGTATCTTGAGGGTAGGTACTTTTAGGCTAGCACTCTAATTTTTACCATACCAACTTCAAGGGAACCATAATTTGGTCCTGACAATCATTAGCTAGGCATTTCTCAATTTGATTCATTGTCAAATGGTCAAGGAAGGGATTAGTATTAATATCAAGCTTCCTCTCTACTTTGAAGAAATCAATACAACCTTCATCACCCAACTCTTGGACTCTACATTTCACCTTTTTGGATACCCTTATAAATTTTTTCTCTTATAATCCCTAGATTAATGAAGCATCTTGATGTACTTCTTACCATTCAATAATAGTAGAGGGCTTTTAATGTACTAGCGAAAGTGGAAACCAATTCCTTTTATAACAACAAAGGTTTGACCTAAATAGCTATAGTGTGTTATCATTGCCCATACTACTTAAAAGTCTTTTCGGGCTTTTTTTTCATACCTTGAAAATCCATCCTAGTACATTCCAACTCAAAGATATATTTAAACATAACCTCAAAGTCAACTATAAACTCATTATGAGTTCTAACTTTTTTTTAATATTACTTAATGTACCAACAAAGAGTCATACCACTCAAGATATCTTAGAAACAATTGATTAAGAAATTTTTGTTATGAGAATATGATGTCAACTCTTAGATGTACATGGTTAAATGGTCCATATGTGGTCTTATGTCATTATATTTTTTAAATTCTAAAATCTTGAATTTTGATAGAAGAACTACATCTTAAACTGGACAGAGATCAAATGTGCTCAAGAGAGCATGAACATCATATCCTTTAATGGCTTTGACTTTCTCTTGTAAGAGCTTAATTTTCTATTTCATAAAATGGTTCACTTCTTGCTACTTTATATCATAATTAGGAGTGGTTTTAAATTTGCTAGGGGTAGCCTTAGCATATAGATTAGATAAAGAGCATTGGAGAAGTTCCCAGCATTGAGGTTATTTGGAATATCCCACCAATCATAGTAAGACATATTTCTTGAGGAATTATATCTCTGATGACTTTTTTTTTTGTTAGCAAATGCCTAGATTGTCTAGCATTATGAAATTTGGTTCATTTAAACATCTTTAACTTTGGATTTTCCCATAAAGAAGTTATTTAGGTGCTCATTAAAAGGAAGCAATGGTAGAATTTCAACACACAACTTTTTAACCTTATCTATTAAAAATCTAGCTTTATCTGTAGCTTCTTTAATCCATTATGACACCTGAAATTGTTGTTCATGGTGAATGATCGTTAACAACTGAAATTGGTTAGTTAATTCCTAGATTTGGGTGTCTCGAGCCATCACTGATTGCATATCAAACTTTGATTCTCTTAAGTGAGCACATTCACTTGTTGTGTCAAACTTCGATTTTCTTGAGTGTGCAAATTTATTTGGGCCTTATTAGTTTCTTGCTTTGCAAAGAGCATAACATTGACATCATCCAATTGTTCATAAAGGTGAGCATTTTCTTGTTAGAGGGCTTTATTTTGATTTAACATAAATTGGAAAACATTTTGCAGTTGGCCTTAGTAAAGTCTCATTGCTCCCATATTTTTTAATACTCAATTTTCTTCTAAAAGCTAGGAAGTTAGCTAAATGTTTCTTCTTTAAGACATGTCTAGCTCCTAAAAAAGTTAGTTAATTAGAAAACTTTGGTTTGGATTTACTAAAAAATTTGGATGGTTATGGTGCAAAGAAGTGACATCTTTTGGCATCACAAAATTTGATCCATTTGAACATATTTAACTTTGTCTTTTCTCTTAGAGATAGTAGGGTTTACTAGCTTATTGAGGATATATATTCCATAGCCCTGTGATTAGCATAATTAGAATTCTCATAGGTTTTTTTTATATCATTTTTGCATACTTGAATGATAGGTCAGAGACACCATGACTATTGGAATTGTTGTAATTGAAATAGACCTCATTTATTCCTTTGGTAATCAAGACAAATCTTTTTCATCATATTTTCCCAATGGCTATTGTCAAAGCATAAGAGTGGTGTGTCTATATGGTTCATAAGGCATAGATATAATAAAGTTGAGGTACCTCTAAACTATCATTTTCCTTGAACTTGAAAATGATTCAAAAATAAGATTATTTCAATGATTATGCTCGGACCAGATTAATCTCATCATTTCTCACCTTATGGAACAATTCAATAACCTACTCATGAATATGTCTAGTGACCTTTAGGAACAATATTAGCCCATAAATAATCAATGTCATATGACTAAATTTTTCCTTAGGATTTTCCATCATATGTTAGATGACATAGTCAACTAGAATGCATTGCTTTTGATGTTTCCCTTTGGTCAAGACATGAATCTTGTTATACCTCTAATCAATTATTTTCAACAACTTATTTTCATAGTTGGCGTTAGAGCTTGAAGGATACATGTTTCAATCTGGAGGGCCGAGCAACTTCTGAATCTCCTTTACTAAAGGGATCATGTCTACATTTGGAAAGATGAAGCACCAATAGGTTGGGTCTCAAAGGTTTATGGATGCTTTTATCATTGTTGGTTGGATTTTATGACATCCAATAGGTAGCCAATGTTGCCATAGGTTTCCCAAAAGATGTATCTCTTATCGAGGCTCTAGGTGTCCCAAATTTTTTTAAGGATTGAAAATTTTGATTGCTTTAAGAAAACGTCTCTTAACATCTTTATTAGCTTTGTGGGCGAGTAATCCTTTATCTACCTTTAGAAGTCGTCAAAGTATTCTCTAACATAACCATTGGTGTTTTCAATGATAATCATTTGACTAAATGTGCATTTTGAAATAATAACCAATACTTTAAGAGGTGAATAATACCCAAAATAAATACCATGAGATAATATAATAAAAGTAACAACACAAAACAACAGGAGAAAGTGTCAGTATAAAGAAAACAAGCATTAAGCATAAAGTAATGTAGTAAAAATTGAAAATAAAAATATGCTTAATTTGATGATCAGAGTAGGGATATCTCAGGAATCTTGTCTAATAAGGGATGGATCTAATAGGTGGAGGGCACCATTAGATAGATTGACACCTAACGAGTCAACTAGCACTAGTCTTCTACAGCAACAACATGTGCTCCAACAACGCGATAATTGGCTTTGGCCTTTCCATCAATTCACTTATTATTATTTTTTTTTTGCCTATTTTTAGTGTATGGTCTTTAGAAACATGTAGATCGATGTTGTAGGACTTTGATAATGGTGTTATCTTGGCTTTTTGAAAACATTGTGGTGCCATCAAACCTCCAATAAAGGTCTTTACTTTTTTTTTTCTATTATCTTGAGTCATGGTTTTTTCTCTATTTTTTTTTGCTTTTTTTTTTCTCTCTTTGGCAAATGAATAAAAAGGAAAAAACAAATAAGCTCAATATGCTAACCTATGATTGTTTCCATGTAAGGGCTTCTGGATAATGGTTGCAACATTCAAGATAAGTATTCCTTTGGGTCGATTTCTAGGTGTATAGTTAATTGTGTGCTTGTTTAAACATTTTAGGTTCTAATGCTACCTTGTTTATGAGTATATTTATGCCTTAGCTTATGATTCTAATTGTTTTATGCAAAATAAATTGTTTAATGACTACTGATGATTATATTAGTGAGTAGAATAGTGTTTATGATTGAATGTTTGACTATTAATACTTGATTTTAATTTTAATTTTTAGTCTAATTATGATTTTAAGTTCAATCTAGATCATTTTATGTATGATTGTGTCCTTAAATATTGCTTTAGCTTCTTTAAATACGATAAGCTTGAATTTGAACTAGATTAATTCATTTTTTTGCTTTCACTAAGAACATTAATTGCAATGTTCAATGAAAATGGAATAAAAAAAGATTAAAAAGGTCTTATAGTCTTATTGTTGGTACATTTATTCCCACCATTAACAACTTAAGGGAGTTGCTTCTCCTCTTAAATGGTTGTTTAGAACTTTTTTTTTTTGGGTGTTTGGTATTTTTTCTTTCCTAAATGCCTCTCATTCCTTTTGTCATTAATGCACTCTTATTTCTCTTATCCCTTATTATGGTTTTCCTTTCTTTTTTTTTTAATGCAAAAAAAGTCCTCTTTATATAATGAAAAGGGTTGACCCTGTTCAACAATTTTTTATGCTTTTCACTTAAAGGTAAGACATATGAATTTTTTTTTTTGGCAAATTTATATTATTTTTTGAGTTGTTAACTTATAGAATTTGCATCTTGATTGAGCTATTGGGCCTTATGGGAAGGACTAACAAATTGATATTATTGCACTTAAATACTTAATTTGGAGTTTTTGTGAAAAAGAAAGATCTTTTTGTAGTTTAATGATGTGATTTATATTTAAAAATAATTTTTTTTATTTTGAGACCAATTTAAGGACAAAAAAAGTTATAAAGGTGGATTATAGCTTATATATTATATATTGAAATTTATGAATTAATTTATAAAAAATCTAATTATTAATTTTCTATTGTCTTTTTATTTTTTTTTCTTTTTCTCCTTTTTGGTTTCTTTTTTTCTTTTTTTTTTCTTTTTTGGTGTCATTCTCGATTTATGTGCTCAAACAAACAACACTTAATTGATTGTATTTTGCTTACTAATTAATTTTATCTATATTTAATTATAAGAGTTAATAAATGTGAACATCTTTTCAATTAAGACAAATAAAATAAAAATACAATATTTTCAAAGAACAAAATAAAATAAAAATGAAATCAAAATCAGATGACAAATAATGAAGATTAAGTCTATAATTGCATGTTCATGCCTATATTTGTCCTTCTTTTTGTTTTTTCCTATATGAACCCTGATAGGACTTCTTCAACAATATTCTTCTTCTTCTTCTTTTTTGTTAACAAATTAAACAAATTTTTAATCTCACTAATATCTTGGATTTTCCCTTATCCTTAAACCCAATCGCATGAGCAATGCCTACTACTTCTTCATTAGCATTTTTTTTCTAAGAGAACGTATTTTTAGTTGAACTATATTTGATGTTTTTAAAATACAAAACAAGACTCTTTTTTAATATCTCGCATCTCTTTGATATCAAAACCCTAATTCTATTAAGTCTCTTAAACAAATTAATATCTACACTTTCGTTTTGTGTTAAGTGGTATCAGAGTTTGGATTTGCCTTGCTTGATATCATTTGACGTCTTTATGCTTCTGTTCCGTATCAAGTGGTATCAAAGTAGGTTTATCTTATGTTGATGTTGTCTTATGAAGTCTAAAGCAACCTCTTCAACGACGAAGATTGTGAAGGGAAGACTCTGCTTAGAATAATTTTACAAGATCATGAATACAACAAATCTTGTACTGGAGATATCATTTGCATTCAATAAGTTTGTATACACGTTCTTGATTTTAAAGTTTTTTTTTTATGGAGGTTTCTTCATTGAAGATTTTGTGAAATGGTTAATAGAAATTGATGTTTGTTTTGAATACAATGATATTTCTGAGGAGGAAAAAATGATTCTTACATATTCCAAACTTTGTGATGGTGTAGCTGAATGGCAGAATAATACTCAATACTTTCGAGCAAGATGTGGTAAGTTTAAAATTCGATCGTGGATAAAAATAAGAAATTTATTGGTCATTGAATTTTATGGTACCAATAAATTTGAGAAAATTTTAAAATCAAGATAAAAGGAAATTTAATTCTTATTTCCCACCAACTAATGAATTGTATGATAATATATTTGCTCACATGGATACCAAAAAGAAAAAGAAGAAATATTGATTATTATTCACAACATGATTGAATAAGTTGATTTTATGTCTTTCGAAAGATATGTTGATAGATTTGAAGATTGTGGTGATATAAAGAATAATATAAATTTTGTCAACTTAGAAGTTGAATCCATAACCCACAAATTCGAGGATCTCATTACCAAATTAGAGGATAATTCTATAAATCATAGTTGTCAAGATCTTGTTAATTCTCTACTTCTTGTATTTATTGATTTTCTTGAAGTGGACAATCAAGCAAATAATGGTTCAACATCCTCAATTGTTAATGTCATTGCTTATACAATGATACACAAAAGAAGTTACTGGTATATATTGAACACATTAATTTATTTAAAATATTTATTTTTATGGTCTAAAAGACATTAATTCTTCGTTATCATCTTAAAACCAAGCTTTTTTCAAGTGGCAGGGTCTAAGATAAGACACATCATGAAAATTATTTTATTATTATTTTATAAATTTTATTTTGTAATTTATTTAATTGTTTTGTAGCATTTTAGTCTAGTTAGGAATTTTAATAAACTACTTAGGAAGGATATATGAATGATTTACATATTTTAGATTTTTTTTTATTTAGGTTAAAGTAATATTTCATAATTATTTAGATAATTTTGAGTTATAAATATATACGTAAGTCTAAAAGCTAAAACATCCTACATCCTGAAAATCATAAAATTCCATTAATACAATTTTTCTCTTATGAAACGATATATTTTCTAGTGAATTGTAGAAATTCTTTTTAAGAGGTTTAATTGAGTATTGACTTTTATTGTCTATTTTTCACACTTTCGTGCAATGTCAAATAGATTCAAAGTTTGCATTTACCTTACTTGATTTCATCATACGTCTCCATGTGTCTCACGTGAATTTTCCATAACGTATGAGACACTGAAATGTCATTTTATGACCTATTATTGAAAATAATATTTTAAATTTTAATATGCAGTAATTTTGCACATGCATTATTAGTATTGTTTACTTAAACAAATAAAAATAATTTTTTTCATATTTCATACAAATCATGAGATAAATAGTAAATATGTTATAAAATATTATTGAAAATACATATTAATTGAATGAAAAATAGGATTATTTTATGCCTAAGTAACGGTGGGAATGCAAGTGGATTAGTTTAAATCGAATCCATCCTCGTATTCAAAGCAAAGTGTTAATGATAGTTAAAAAAATTCAAAAATTATCTATGTCATAAGTAGTAGTTGTGAATTAATTTGATCAATTTAACAATTTGAACAATACATATTAGAATTAAAATTGTCGTTCATGTTTTTTATATTATCAATTTATTTGATAAACAAAATTTTTGGCATTTAAACATTGGTTTTTCAAGTATGAAAAATGGAGAAGTAAATTTTCAAGAGGAATAAATAATAAGTAATTAAAAATATAAGAAAAAAACATGTGAATTATATTTATATTCAATATATTTGATGTAAAAGAGTTATTTATTTGTGTGATTTATATTTTTATAAAATATATATATTTTTTGATTTAGTATTATAAGACAGTTTAGTTTGATTTTGAAAAATTTTAAATTTCTAAAATTTTAATCAAAATAATATACTATATTCAAATCATTTTCGAAAATTTTAAAAATCTCAATTTAATTAGATTGTTTGAGTAAATCAAATTAAAGGATTTGAAGAGCACTTCTAAGTAGTAGTTTTATTTATAATTTTGCTTGTTTTATTATTATTTTTTTATAAATAATAAAAAGACAGTGCAACATCCACAAAAGAACGTATAATTAGAGCTTTCTTTTGAACTAGGAGTCGATTCTACGTAGACATGGATATTATTTTGTAGTTTTCCGCATAATCATGAGATAAGATTTGGAAATATTGGTCATAAACAAGATGGCCCACGCCTAGTTCGAATGACGTGGACAACACGTGTTCGTCCATGTCACATGAAACACCTGCCTCGTCTCCAAATCTAACCATAAATACACAATGCGGCCCAATTTTAACTTACGAATATAACTTTAAAAGGAAAGTAAGATTCAATCCAAACGAAAATAGCTTTAAAAGTGAGAAGACAATGGAGTCGGTCCAAGAACTCGATCGTTAATAATGACAGGGAATACAGAGCAAGAATGTAGTAGATGAGATCACAATGATGTCCTTTGGATGCATGACATGCAACATGTTATACATGACAACGACGTCTAAGTCTCCTGCAAAAATTGTCGCTTTGCTCCCTTGTTGAGAGCGTTCTGATGACTCCAAATCAAAATGGCTCCGATCTCTCCTTGACTCCCAAACGTCGCTTTGTTCACTGCAAAAAGTGTGAAGAGTCTGTAACGATGTCCTTTGACTTGCATGCAATAAAGTGAGTCCTAATGCACTTAGTAGAACTGTGTTTTTTGTAGTATTGGTTTGTCCCCTTCTTACCCTTCATGTCAGCCCCCAACACAGTCGTCCGGTAGGGCATCCTCATAATTCATATGTATGTATGTATGTATAGTTCATAATTTTTTTTATTATAGTAATTACATTAGATACTTAATTTATAATTTTTTAAATATTTTATTATATTTACATAGAGATATTCTTTTATAATTGTTACAAAATATTAATTACAATATAAAATAATAAAATAAATTTCTAAGTTTTCAATTATGCGTTCAAATGATATTGTACCCTATTTTGCTAAGAGTTGATGTATCGTGTTGTATCTTAGTCATGTATTTGTGTCTATACATCTTAACTCTTTTGGATAAATTGCACAATTCATTATTTAATTTATTATTTATTTTAATTTTTATCATTTAAATTTAATTATTATTAAAAATTCACCCAATTTAGTTTTCTTTCTGTTTAATCACTTTGTTTCTATATATTAATATGATTATAATTAATGACGTAAGATCCACTCTTAATTAATTAATTAAGTTTATCATATTTAATTTTGTCAAATAACATGTAATATATTAAAATTATTCAATTCATTCCAAATTACACACTATAATGGTACAAAAAGATTAAGAAATTTTGATAGTTTCACCCAAATATTAATAAAAAAAGTACTCCAATAAATATTGCAAAATTATGAATTTAATAAAAAAATTCAAAAATATTTGAATAATTTTTTTAAGGGGTATTAAAAGGGCTATTTTTTATTTTTATCAATATTAGAGAAGTTTTAATTTTTTTTTATAATTAATTTTAATGCTATTAACCATTCTATAATTTAAAACATTCTAAATAAATTTATTTTCTTGAAAAGGTTAATTGAATGAAAACAAATGTGATGTTGGCTTAAAACGGAAGGTGTAGGTTGCATTTTATAACTTTTTGTTTTTCTTGTATTATCTAATCTTGTAAATAATAAAGTGGTAAAGTGAGCAATAGAATTATTAAACGGGAACAAAATTAAAATTTAGTAATTTAATTATAATAAACTGAAATTAGACAATTAAAATAAATATAAATTTCTAAATTTTTTAGGGCTGACTTGTATGTATAATTTATCCTTTTTTTTTGTAAAAAAAATATATTTTTATTTATTTATTTAGGCATCGGGTACGGTCATAAAAAGCAAGGGGGGTGCATTGGGTCGGCTTATTCGAATGCCAACGTCCGTCAACTTTAACTGCATATAATATAACAGGGAATTGCTCTGTTTTGTCTTTTGACTTTGTTGTTCCTGTCGTGTCGCTTTTCGCCTTTCTTTTGCTTTTTTTTTTTATTGGTTTTTTGTTTTGGTGTCTTTCTTCAAGAAAGATTTCCATTTGATAACAAGAAGGCAGGCAAGGTGGGATTCGTATTGCTTCCTCTTCAACCACTGCCTGGAAAATCGCTTTCGATCTTTCTTTTTCTAATTATTGTTTTTCTGGTCTTTTTTGGTGGCCTATGTAGGTAGTGATAAGAAGAAAGTCGTACGAGACTAACTTTTAAGGGAGAAAGAAAAAAGGAAAAACAAAGAGAGGATACGGCTCCAATGACCATTATTTTTTAAGCCGCGAAAACTGCCAATGGGGTGGGGGTGGGGTGGTGGGTGGTGGGGTGCATGCCGATTGATGATTTATTTGTTTATTTTGGACAAAGATGGCTCATTTGTTCTGTTTCTTCCACTCTCAATTCATAAGAATCCATTCCACTTCCACCCGAGGACAATAAAAAGGGAAGGGGAGCGAGTAGTGAATGAGAGCCTTGTTGGTTTGGGAGTGAATTCATAAGCTTTAAGCATAAGCATTGTAATAATAATAGAAAATTAATAAGAATTAGTGAGAGTTTGGGGGTGGGGTGGGGGGATTAAACATGGCGAGGGGTGGTTCTAGTTCAGCATCTGGTGATGGGCAGCCACAGTTCATTGTCAGTGCTGGAAATCGCAGCAGCTCCTCCAATGCCCCACTCATCGACAATTCCCATGCTGATCTGATTGTTGTGCCCGATGTAAGTAAAAAATTCATTTTACTTCTTTTCTTAAGCCTTTGTTTTCAGTCAAACTTGTGGGTTTGTGTCACCGGTTCCGTTGAACGGTTAGGATAGTTTCATGAAGAGTGGGGATAGATATGTCTCACCTTCGTTCATAATTTTGATACAACTTTTTGGATTTTATCTCATCCTTTTTTTTTCTTTCCTTTTGTTGGATTCTTCCAATGGTGAAACATGTAAAAAAGCTGCCGGAACTCTCTTTCTCTCTCTCTTTTTTTTTGGGGGGGGGGCTACTGCAGTTGCATGTTTATCCGAGCTTCTTGGGGCTATTGCATAACGCTTAGCTACATGAAGCGAAACTTCTACAGCTCAGGAGGATATAGCTATTTTTGTTTTTAATGTTGCTTTTGTTTGTGCGAGATTGTCTCTTATGTCTCTTACTCCAACACAAGGGGATATAGCTTTTTTTGTATTTTAATGTTGCTTTTTGTTGTGTGACAATGTCTCTTATGTTTTTACTCCGGTGGGAACTTCTTTCGTGGCTTCTGAATGAGTTCACGATAGAGAGGGGATGAAATTTGCCTATTACTCCTTCAGAGTTTAGAGTAGAGTAGCCGATTCTGTGGGAACGAAAATAAAGGTTCATAACCGATGCTCCCACGTCATTGACTGGGTTCATCAAATTCTTCTTTGTTTTAAATCAAGTACATGAATTCTTAGTAATTTGCTACTAGTGGGATGGATGGGATCCAGGTTAAGTCAAGTTAGAACCAGCATGCATTGCCACATTGCCTTTTTAGGCTAGCTCGCATTACTTGTTAGTTCTTCTTTCACATACAACTTCTTTTTCAAGAATTTTTGGATTGGTCATTTGTCAAGGCAATCTAATGTAGGGAAAATGTGAACTGATTGTATTATGTGGCTTTGCCTAATTATTTGTTAATTTGTTATTCCATTTTTCAATAGATGGTGAAATTGATTCAATCTGTTGTTGTTTCCTACATGCAATAAGCAATTTTATTATTATTATTTTCTTTTTTGTTTGTCATATAAACTGGGAACTAAATTTATGTTTGGCTATTTGGTAATCAGTAGATGGGAGGAAAGGAGATAGTGCAGATGCAAAGGATTGACCTGAGAACATTGAGACAGTTTGTCAGATATCTTTTTTTTTTTTGGTACATTGGAAAAATGTTTCTTAGATATTAGGTATCGAATGTAAGAGACTTAATAAATATCCAAATTGTACAGTCAAAACAGGGTGTTTTATCTAATGACCTGCATGATAGTGTTTGGATCTTCTTCTTATCTGAATAAGGAGGAAGTTGAATCTGTGTAGCTGAAGCATGAAGTAATAAGGTTAAATAGCACAATTGATCACATATAACTTATTTTCTTGAGTACTGATTAGTTTTGATGTTGATGGATACTCCTGGTATTTTTTTCCTCTACATTTTATACTCACCAGGATGGGATAGATAGCATAATGACACTTTTGACTCTTAGTCAATCCATGATTTGATTTTAATCCACCTAGTGATTGATCTTGTTTCATGTATGTACTTAAAATCAAGTTATAATAAATTTCTGATAATTGTCTTTTTTGAAAGTGTGGTCATAATTAGACTTGTTGGCTGACTATTCCTTACTTTTCTTTTACACCTTATTTGTGCAGAGAAAAAGTTGGAAAAATCTATTTGCATATGTGGGTCCAGGATTCCTTGTTTCAATTGCATACATTGATCCCGGAAATTGTAAGAACCTGGATCAAATTTGATTTGGTTGTCAAATAACAGCATGGTTACTAATTAGTCCTAATTACTTTGGCAACTAAATCTCTGAATTAACTTGCAGTTGAAACTGACCTGCAGTCAGGAGCACAATATAAGTATGAGGTACAAGTTTTGATGTAGTTGTGTTTTCTATCACCTATGTCCTGATATTTGCTTATCTTGCCATCACCTCAATGCCCATCGCTCTGCATTTGGCCTTTGAAATATGAGAGCTATTTAATGCCATCAGAAGAGAGATCATAAGCATCATGGTGGGGTTATTGTTGCTATATCTGTATAGATTGGACATACTAGCTTTGTTATATGGCCTTCTTCTGCCAACAAGACAAAAGCCAAAAGCAAAGAAAATTGAAGCAGAATGATGGTAGTATCAGTTGGATAGATTGATGCATAAAAGCTCCTAGATGGACACACGGGGAGATTTTAGACAATTTTCAATATTCCTTTAATAGAACATGATGGAACCTTGAATTGCAAATCTGTACTTTCTTTTGCTCTGTCATTGCTCTCTGAAGGCCATTTTTGGTTTTGTTTTTCTTCTTCCTCTTCATCTTCTTCCTTTTTTTTATATATATATTTATTTTTTTATCATTTTGCAGCTGCTATGGATCATATTGGTTGCTTCTTGTGCTGCTTTAATCATTCAATCTTTAGCAGCCAATCTTGGGGTTGTCACAGGTTTGTGATGTCTAGATTCTCCAATTGGTTACATTTTCTTTACCAATTGTTCAAGTATTGTTGCTGAATGTTCATTCAAATTTGATTACTGATTGCAGGAAAGCATTTAGCTGAACACTGTCGATCTGAATATCCTAGGTTTCCAAATTTCATGTTATGGGTGCTTGCTGAAATTGCCATTGTTGCATGTGACATTCCTGAAGGTATGAGATTCACATTTACTTGATATGGAACACATACATTTTTCAGGTACATCAAGTTTTCTAAAACATCTAGTTGAAGCCTTTTTTACACGTGCTTCTCTTTGCAGTGATTGGCACAGCATTCGCATTAAATATGCTCTTCAAAATTCCTGTGTGGATTGGTGTTCTTCTTACTGGCTTCAGTACATTGATTCTCCTTGCCTTGCAGCAATACGGGGTAATCTGATTTCTTCCAATGTGCTATAATTCTCGGGCCTATTGGTGATTGGGGAGTTGGATTGGAATAAAAAGCCTCATTTACCAAAATCCTTATTTTTCATGCACAACCTGTGTGGCTGTGAAACTAGGTCAAATTTGTTTTCATTTCCGAGTGTTCATTCTTCTTTGTACCTCAGTCTAGCTACAAAATAGATTAAGAAATGAGAGTGAAGCCTTCATTTCAAACCCTAGTCTCTGATTCCCGTCAGTCAAATCACCTAGTACTATTGGGGTTCATTATGGTTAGAATCTTTCTTTTCTTAGGATTTATATGATCTTGAACAATTTTGTGAATACTATACCAATCATGACACAATTAATATTAATTTTTTTCCATTTGCAGGTCAGGAAGCTTGAATTCTTTATAGCTTTTCTTGTACTAACGATAGCAGCATGCTTTTTTGTGGAGCTTCACTATGCAAAACCTGTGGGTGTGGAAGTTCTGGAAGGTCTTTTTGTACCCCAACTTAAAGGAAATGGTGCTATGGGTCTTGCAATTTCACTCCTTGGTGCTATGGTTATGCCGTAAGTATGTCTTTGAGTCTGTCAGCTCTTTGAATATATTTCTGATGTTTGTTGTCTTTTTTGGCCTCCTTGCAGGCACAACCTATTCCTCCATTCAGCATTGGTGCTCTCTAGAAAAATTCCACAATCTGTCCATGGCATCAAGGTGGATATTTTGAGTGAATTGGTTGTAAGCTTGCTTATGTGTATGTATCCAGGAGTGCTGAAATGTGTTAATCTACATATGAGTTTAAACATGTAATATGTTTGCTTTGTATTTTCTTTGTCCACAATTTGTGGTTGCCTTCAATACTGTTGGATCAATATTTCACTGCGTTAACCCTCAGAGACAATATAATTTGTCCACCTTTTCACATGATGTGTTTTGTCACTCTTTTAACTTATTTGGTTACTGACTCATACAGCATTACATTTGTGTATTTGTATAAATTAAATGATTGGATAACATCGTCATCTCTATATGTTCTGCTTCAAGAATGATTGTCATAGGAGGGACTAAAACTCAGGTCTAATGGCTAAAGTTGTGGTCTTGGGGATCAAGAGGTCCTGAGTTCAAGTCCTAACTCTTGCCTATCAACACACACACAGACTCTTATGCGTCGGTATATTGTTTTGAAAAGTAGTGGTGACTTTTATAATACACTAATAGTTGGCACCTGATGCAATTTTTGTTCAATTCTTGTTAACAGGAGGCATGCAGATTTTATTTGATAGAAAGTGGCTTTGCTCTCATGGTGGCATTTCTTATCAATGTATCTGTTATATCTGTAAGTGGTGCTGTTTGTAGTTCCTCAGATTTAAATCCCAAAGATCAGGCAAACTGCAAGGACTTGGACTTGAACAAAGCTTCCTTTCTTCTTAAAGTATGGGACCTACTTATAGCTTCTTGATCTCTCTTTGCCCTTTCAATCTTCATGTTTTGTTTTGTACTAGATAATGCCAGTATTGGATTTTGAAGTGGACATTGTGCTTCATTCTGAGCCTGCCATTGATCAATTTATGCTACGTGATTGGGGTTTGTCATTTACAGAATGTCTTGGGTAGCTGGAGTTCAAAGCTTTTTGCAATTGCTTTGCTGGCATCCGGTCAGAGTTCTACAATAACTGGCACTTATGCTGGGCAGTATGTCATGCAGGTATTTTCAAACAACTAAAGGTTCCCTTTTCTTTCTCTAAATTTCAATGTACCTGAGTTTAACTTTCCTGTTTGATCATATGTTAAGCAAATGAAGTCTGTTCAGCTTAGTTAGCAACTCAATACATTGTCAATTTATTTTATTACAATGAAGTCATTTATCATAAGTCTGACTATTGCAAGGTCTTGTGTCATAGGTGAGCTGTTATGATTATGTCCACATTTTTTAGTCTGGTGGTTTCTCCATTGTTTTCATTGGGTTGGACTGATATTGCTTGATCCTGCAAGCTTTGCAATGTCTTATGCATTTCAACACATGGAGAGGTCATGTGGCTGAAATGCTTTTCCTTAAAGTTTTGTCAGTTGTCTCTGGATGATAACAACCAAAAGAAAATGGCAAGGATATCTATAAAACAGCATTTTAGATAGAAATGATTAACGGTGGTGCTGTACCAACGCACGTACAATGTGGAAACACAGTCTTGTTTTTCTTCTTTGAATATATCCTTCTGTTATCAAGAAGGAAAAAAAACTTCAATATTTTTGTAAATTTTCTTTGGTCATTTGATTCTAAATTTTCTTTGTCTCTATCAAATCAACCTTGAATATTTTTTGTGGATTGAGGAACAAAAAATGGAAAAAAAAAATTATTTATGCTGGAATTGGGGCCACAATCTCTTTCTAGTTTCTAATCATTAGTTAGTACTCGGCACCTGAAAGGGTTGTCCCCTGTTTACAGTTATGACACGAAAAACCTCTGTCCTTGTTCATTAGTCACTTTTGAAGAGGAAAATTTTAAATAATAAAGGAAATGACCATTGTTTTAGCCACCCTTGCCTTGTGTTAACATCTAGAAAATGCTAAGCAGTAGGGAAGATGACCATCTATAGCTCAATCATTTGATTGGCCTTTTAAAGCTTACAAGTTCTTCAAGAATAAGATTCCAGGTCATCCCAACCTGCTAATATCTATATCACATGTAATTCCATTACGAATTTTATTAATTTTTTGCTGGTTTCAAATTGGTGCTGAGACGTAGTACAAGGATACTAATTGTCATATAGTTTGTCTTAGTCCCACATGCCAAAATTGTGATATAGATGTTTATTGAATATTTGGCCCTATAAAAACAAGGAATCTCAGTTTTGTTTGATTGGCAATTCAGGATGCGCATAGAACTTAACTGAAATACAAACTGCTACAAAATGCTTAAATGTGGCAATGAGGATAGGTGGTCCAAATTATTTCTGCTGGAATGTGTTTCTCTCTGATGTGATGGAACTAATGCTTTGCTTAGTTTTTGTTGGTTTCCTTTTGGTGGCTTTGATAACAATATCTTGCTTAAGTGATCACTTCATGGATTTCCCATTCCCAGTCTTCACCTTCTTGTTTCCCCTCTCTCTCCTCTTCTTTTCTCTTTAAAAAAATAAAAATAAAAAAATAAAATCAAAGAAAACAGATTAAAAGTGAGAGAAAAGATGTTTTTGCAAAATTATATCTGTAGTTGTCCCTTTCCCTTCTATTGTTTCTCTCGACTTTCTAAGTTTGTTCCCATATTTTTCCCTTTACTTTTTGTAGGGCTTTCTTGATTTGCGATTGAAACCATGGATAAGAAACTTTCTCACCAGATGTGCTGCCATTGTCCCTAGTTTGATTGTTGCGGTCATTGGTGGGTCTACGGGGGCTGGAAAACTCATCATTATCTCATCAGTAAGCTGTTTTGCCAATTAACATTGTTCTTTCATTCATTTACATAATCCAACATTCTCCTTGGATTTATACAAGTTCTATGCACTCAATAAGAATTACTGTAGTGCTTGCCAGGATTAAAATGCATATTTGTGTTACAGTTTTAATGCTCAACACATTTTCAAGTTGGTAACAAATGCATGAATTATGATCATAAATAGCTGATGCGGTAAAGCTTCTAGTTTCTCAGGAACTTATGGAATTTCATAGTTATTTACAAGCCTTAATTAAGAAAACAAGAATTTATAGCATGATAAAAATTTATTCTTCAGCAATCCACAATTTAATATGCTACTGCTTCAGACCATAGCAAGTGGGTGAAAATTCTGTCAGTCTACAGCAAGTTCACCTCTGATGCTGTGTTGCAGATGATTTTGTCATTTGAGCTCCCTTTTGCTCTGATTCCACTTCTCAAATTCACCAGTAGCAAAACCAAGATGGGTATCTATGCAAACTCGACTGTGGTATGCCCTCTTTTTGTCTTTTTCTTTTTTTAAATCAAAGCTCATTCTACTATGGAGTTGAAAACTTTAGTCACTTGTCAAAGTTGGAGATCTCTGATTTGTCTTGAAACTTGCATCAGTTGTTGTCTTAAGGCATCAACTGAATGATATCTGGTTGAGATCATCATAAAATAATTCTGAAGGGTTAACATCTACTGGTGGTTTTAATCACCATAAAAATTGTAATGTCTTATATTGTACAATCAACAAACTTGGCTTGACTACTCTGGGTGAAATATTATTTGTTTAATACTAATAGCTTATGTGATGAAAGACTTTTAATTATTCTTTCAACTGCTCTTTCAAATTCATGTGCTGGTATATTTCAATGTAGAGACCACATCCAACATAAATCGGATGTTCTCTGCAATATTTTCTCTTTTGACTTTGCTGTACGCTCTGATTTACATTACTGGTTGGAGATTTTTAAGAAGCGGTGATGCCCTGGTGTCATTTCTTAGGAGGGCAATGCATTTCTGCTTCTTCACTCTACATTCTCTTTTGTAGATTTCAGCTGTTACTTGGTTCATCGGTTCCTTGATCATGTTAATAAACATGTACTATCTTGCAAGTGGCTTTGTCAAGTTTCTTCTTCACCACCATTTAGAACTTGTGGCTACTGTCTTTCTTGGAATACTTGGATTTTCGGGCATGGCAATCTATTTGGCTGCAATTGTTTATTTGGTACTTCGTAAAGATAAGAAGGCTGCACATCTTGTGCCCCTAACAACTGGGAGCCAGCAACCTAATGAATCTGGAGATGCATCATTGTATTCTCTTCCTAGAGAAGACATAGTGAGTATGCAGCTGCCTCAAAGAAGGATTACAGAAGATGTTGACTGATATAGTCCAGGCTAACATCTTGGTTCTCTGGAATTCCTTTTATAGGAAGCTTCCTCATTAGAATTTTCAGTTTTATAGTGCGCTTAAAAGTGCTCTTAGTGCTTGTAGCCGGACCATATCCCTTGTTGGTTTGGTTAGCAATATTTTGACTTATTTTGGCGAGGATAAAAGCATCCTTTTTCTTTTGTTTCTAATTTTGAATCAGCAGTAGCCGTTCCTTTATGTGGCTCAAAACTTGCTTTGTATGTCTTATGCACTCATGCAAAGTTTCTAAGCAAGCATTTAGCTTTGGCCCTTGCTTACAATAGGAAGAAAAACACTTGCCAGGCCTATTGTTGTGCAAAGTCTCTTATTTTAGCCCTGTCTAGATTCATGAAAATGGGGTTTCGGTTGACTTGGAGCTTAGCATGTTATTATAATGACTAGGAGTTCAGCACCCCATTAAAATGACAATTTAAGAAAATTAGAAAGTAGTAGAAATGGTAATAGAATAGACTAGTGGAATGAATTACATTTATATTCAAAGAAAGAAAACAAAACAAATGTAAAAACGTGGGGAGTAGTCATAGCTCATGGGTACTATTTTTTTGCTTTACCAAGTGAGGTAATAGATAAATTTATTCATGAATCATGAGATTCCTTCCGAGAATTTCAATGTTTTGATGAAAAAGAGGGAAGAAAATTAATATTGCTTGGTAGCTACCAGTATCTGGGATGTGGACCTCTGGCTAGCCAAACGGTAGCTGGTAAAACCAATATTATAACATTTGTTAAGATTGAATTCTAACGGGGTCTTCTTGCTTTTTGGGGATTGGAAGATGGCCCTTCTCCTGCAAGCTCTTAACAGTCTCATAAAGGCACTGTCTGACTGGTGTAAATTCCATACCAAGGTCCTTGAGCTTTTGATTCGTGAATCTGTAGGGTTTAACTCTCGGGTTCTTTTCGTCCGAACATCTGCAATCATACATGACCATACACAGTTTTAATTTCCCGAATACCAGCAATGTGTGTTTCAATTTTGTTGCAATTTAAGTTCTTGAAGAACGAGCTTCTTTTTTTTTTTTTTTCCGACTCTAAACAAAGTTTCAAAGCTGGCATTGGCCTCCTAGGGCATTTTAACTTATTTGTGTACCTATCTACATAAAAAATAAAATTAAAATCCAAAATGAATAGGGTAATTCGGTCTTTTGGAATGGCTAGTGTGCGAACATGCACAAAAAAATTAACATACAAAATAATGCTATTTGTCAAAACAAGCAGTTGTTGAAATAAAAGATTCCACTGTCCCACCCCTACTTTTGTTGTTTCAACGAGCTTTCTGAAACGCACGCTGAGCAACTAATGGGAATATCTTATGAGTGATGAAGACATTGCGGTGGGTGAGGATCACATATGTCCCCACTAATTTTCTTCTTTTTTTTGCTTTTTTGTTTTTCGGGTCTTTGTGGCTGGTTTTGATTGTTTACTAATTGTTCTGTACATTTATTGGTAAGGCCATATTCATATTCAAAGTCAGTACAACAACACTTGCCCACCTACAGCATGAAAGCGAAAGAGTAACAACCCAGTCAGGCAAGCACCAAGAAGGGGATAAAGTTAGAAGACATCCCACTTGCACTTGGCTTGTTTGCCCACTGTTCTAGCTATCCATAATGGAGCAAAGATGATGTCAGACAATCCTCATCAATATTTTCTTTTCTTTTCTTTTTTTTAATATTCAGGATGCCATTGTCATTGACCAGCAATTTGACATCGGCAAAGGCCCCTTCCATATTTTATGCTTCATTTATTATAAATTTCTAACCTACCACAACAGTTTAAGTATTGGGGTACTATAACATTACAACTTAGTTTTTTTTTTTAATTAATTTCTAAAACTTTGATAAACTGTTAAATTAACACTTCGTAAAGAAAAACAAAACCTCAAAAAGGGACCCCGAATCATTATGGTCCCAGTAACATTTTCATTAAAAATGCCTTAATCCAAAATAATATCGTCTCCCAAAAAGAAATGGAAAACAGAAGTGTTTCTGGCTGAGTATTAAAAAAGAAACTTCAAAGGGTTAGAGGAGCACCTAATTAAGTTGCAAAACGGTTGAGCCATTTATATCAGATTCAGAAAGTCCATCATAAATATTTATATTCCCAATTGCCATATTTAAGTTTTGAAAACCCTTTTTTTTATATAAGAATATCTCAGCCTGCACGATACTGCTGGATTCATAAATATACAGTTAGTCTGTCTAAAATAATTCATATACCTCTGTGTGTGTGGATAAATGGTGTGTTTACTGTTTGAACGTGCTTGACTTATTGAGATAATTAGGATTAACAATAAAAGTCATTTTTAATCAAACCAGGCGTCATTAGAGCAGAATTTAGTGCAGACCATATTGGTTTATGGGAACCAAAGTTAGGTCCCAAAAATTTAAGCACGTTAATTAAACATTTAATAAGCAATTAATAAATAAGATGAAAGAAACTTACTTGGTGGGAATGGGATACTCGGGAAAGAACTCGGCGAGAATCTCCACCACCTCTCCACGGTGGAGCACGTTCTCGGCGCAAAGGAACCGGCCAGAAGCAGAGGATTTCTCGTAGACGAGGATGTGAGCAAATGCCACATCCCTCACATGCACATAAGCTTGCACGGAGTTGGCATATGTCTTGGCCGATCCATTTAGGTACTTGAGGATGTGAATAATGCTCGCATTAACGGTGGATTGCAGCAATGGTCCAAGCACCAATACTGGGTTCACCACCACTAGGTCCACCCCTTTCTCCTTAGCTACCTCCCATGCCGCCTGCTCTGCCACCGCCTTCCCGTAACAGTACCAGTTCTGAAATTTCAGATTGGATATGACTTACACATTTATAAGGTTGTCTTTTTTATACAAGTAATTTTTATTTTTTGTTTGTCCCCATGACAAGGAATATTAGAATTTTGACAATCAAGAGAGATAGGGGATGTCATCTAAAACAAGTTGACTTGACCCCATTGCAATTCCCTACATGACTTATGCCTTTCAAATTATAGATAGTAACAGTACTTCTCATTTGTGACATTGCTTCTACTTTGATTGTGATTGCACCATGTCAAATTGTAAACCTATTAGTTGTAACAACTATAATTGACAAAACATTATCACTTTTTATGACTTTTTATCTGTAATCCTAAATTTTGGCAACAACAAAGTGTGAAGGAGGTTCCCAAAAAAACAAAAGGGTGGGGGGGAACGGTGGAAAGTATGCAGGAAGTTCTTGCCAAATTCTTCTTTAGTCGTATATTCAAATTTGGTATAGCCTTCAATTCTTGACCGTGTCAATTGCAACTGCTTTTATTATATATATATATAATTCCCAGAGTACTCCCAATAAAGCTAAGAATAAATTATTGACCATTTGCTCAAGTTAATTAAATGTTGTTTGCCTATTTGACAAGTTAATTTGCTTGTTATTAAGTAATGGCAAAAGCAATTTTGTGAACCTTAGTGTTCTTGCAAAACTCGAGGTCACTCCAACAAGACTCATCCACCACGGCATCGGGACTCCTGTTGGGATCCATGTACACGGCACCGATCGAGGACGTGAAGACCACGCGCCGGCACTTGGCTTCAGCAGCCGCAATGATCACATTCTTGGTCCCTTCCACGGCCGGCTCCACCATTTGCTCCTTTTTAGGATCGAAACGAAATAAAATTACCATTAGCTACATCCAAACGAAGTAAAATAAATAAATAAATAATTAATTAATTATCATAAACTCTTCACTGATCAAAATAGTAAAAGCAAAATTAAAAGGAAAAAAAAAAAGTTTTAGGTAAAGTGGAGCCCACCGCAATTTGCCAAAGCAATCATCTTACAAGGACAACCCAGACAAAAGTGGATTCGGCGATCGCCGCAAAAGCCCGGAATAACATGGATTAAATGCAAACATATTCATTAAATTAAAGTCAGGTTCTTTTTTTTTTTTCACCAAAACCAAAAGCATTAAAAAGGGAAACTAATAAAGAAATCGACATATACCAAAACCAATTAATTTTAAGTCTTTATAATTAAATTTTAATATTTTCACTTAAATTTGATATATTTTAAATTAATTATTTTTTAAAAAAAATAATTAAAACATTAAAAATTATATATTAAATAAATATAAATTATTAATAATTTGACCAATAAATTTTAAATATATGTGAATTAAATAAAAAAATTTAAAATTAAGATTTTAATAATAAAAAATTTAACACTAATTTTATACGAATCCCTGAAAGAAAACATACTGGATCATCGGTGACTGGGGAAGCAGTATGGAAAACGCCAGCACACCCGCAAATGGCCTCCTGGACACTCTGATAGTCGAGAAGATCGACTTTGCAAAGGATCAGTCTCTCTTTAGCTCCTTCAAGCTCTCTCAAATGGCCATTCTTTGGATCATCTAAAACATAATTGATCAGCTCATGAGAACCACCACCACATATACATGCACGCGCATGATCAGTCAATTAATTGAGCCAAATTAATTTTGATTTTGAAAGAAATGAATTGATCAATTTTGACTAACCGGGATTTCTCATGGTCCCCTTGACGGTGTAACCTTTATCCAACAGAAGCTTGACCGTCCATGAAGCAATAAAGCCGGCTGCGCCGGTGACACAGATGGTCTGGCCTTGGCCGGAAAGTGATGAGCTGTCAACCGGCATGATGACCTGTGCCTGTAAGCGCTTTTTTTGCTGATAACCTTGTCTGTGTCCTTTCCTGGACGCGTAGTAATAACAGAGAGAGAGAGAGAGAGAGAGCGAGAAACGGCTTCGGTTGGTACGATGAGAAAGTGGGTGGCACGTTTGTATTTAACAAAGTCAGTGGATGCCCCCTCGTATATTTATAGAGGAAAAGGGTTCTACCAACTCACCTAACCCCGCCTGCATATTATATTTTTTTTTTATTATTATTATTAAAAAAAAAACGAAGAAAGAAATTTCCCATTTGGTTTTCAACTTTCTTCCTCCAAGTTGCCCGCGTCTAACGGTGGTAATGTGATTTTCTTTTATCTTATTTTCCTTTTGTTTTCTTCTGAAATCAACGGGAAGAAAGAAAAGAAAGAGAAAGAAAGGGTCATGAGTCTCTACACTCGGAGAGTAGCTAATGTGTAACATCGCCATCATCTAAATTCATTCTCATCTTTCAACCCCACCTACCTAAAATGTCACCACTAGTGCGATGATTTTCATAAGTAAAGTTTACCACAAATTAAGGCTAGTTGGTATATTTGCACAAAAGTTAGTCATGGGTTTGTGCTAAAAGACTTTTTATTTTTTATTTTTTTGCCTAGTTGTCGCCACCAAAAGATTCGGTTGAAAATTTACATGGTCACAAATGTGATGAAGATATGATAAAAATAAGCATGTGCCTCGCTTAAATTTTAGAATATCTGTTGAAAATTTTTTAATATGAATTTAGCTGTACAATGAGACATGTGAGTTTTTAAGAAATAGATGTCGGAGTACGAAAGACAGTACCGTAATTTTCAAGTGCATTTGATATTCAATTAATAGAATCCACAAACGATTCCATTAGTTCTATTGCTCCTGCCTTCATGAATTCCGTCCCCCTTATATATTATTGGCCTCGTTAATGGTTTCAGATTGCAAGATGCAAGTGGGGCTGATTCATTATTAGAATCAGCAAAGTTCTACAAATGGCATAGTTCATATGCCTATAATGCGAATGCACAAGCAGTTAATTTTGGTTGACCCGACCCGTATCCTCCAAGCTTAGTCCATGATATTAGTAACAATAACTTTATCCTTAGCACCCTTGCAAAGGCATGGCCTGCGCATATAACAGCCCCAAAATTGATTAATTAGATGTATAATTAGATGCAAAATGATTATTTGAGTCTATAAAATTATATGGCCTTCATGTGATGTAATTAAATATCACATGAAGGCCAATAATTTGACTAAAATTAAGGCAATTTGATAATAGGTGTTCAAATGAAATTTCCATCCTTTTCTCACAATTTATTTGGGGGAAGCAATTGAAATTATTACCATATTGCAAACAAATGCAACCACAAAGTTAAACTTAAGTGTGCTAATGAGAAGTCAACAGAATACCAAAGCCAGTAAACCTTTATTGAACAACCCACCCTCTCCATCAACATAATACCAAAGCCCCGTGAGCAAAGAAAAGTCAAGATAGACTTAAAGTGTGCTAATGAGAAGTCAACATAAGACCAAAGCCAGTACACCTTTATTGAACAATCCACCCTTACCATCAACATAATGTACCAGGGTGCTCAGCGTCAGTCTTGCAATTTGTTCAAAGGGAACTCAAACTATGCAAAATCAATGAGAAACTATGCTAACACAGATTTAACATGCAAAATATGCCCATAGATAATGCCTTATAGTTTCAGCAAGGAGGGGAGCCTGAAAAGAAATGCAATAAAGAGAAGAGTCAAAAACATATCTCTCATTTGTATCAATCTGCATAACAATAGACAAAATAAAAAAACGGAATAGCCATTTAACAGCCACAAAATGGCCACCAGCTTCAATCCCTTGGGAAAATGTCTTTGTAAATCAATTAAAGGATTTATTCTTTAGAAAGTAAATACATGGGTGAGAATAGTAATT
Organism: Kandelia obovata; assembly: GCA_021464305.1. Classification (NCBI taxonomy): domain Eukaryota; kingdom Viridiplantae; phylum Streptophyta; class Magnoliopsida; order Malpighiales; family Rhizophoraceae; genus Kandelia; species Kandelia obovata. Next base: position 253,239 of record CM038489.1, read on the forward strand.
CTTAATTTCATGTGACACTTAAGCATAGATATCTAGATTTGAAGAGCCAATATTAAAAAAAAAAAAATTGAAAGAGAGTGTGTGTGAAGAACAGAATTATCTGGCAATGAAACAAAACAAATGGGGTCATCAGATTGATTAGATTTGATGGATTAGGCGAGAAACTTGAATACCTTGTGCACACATGAAGCTTCTGTTGATCATTTTGGGAAAGAACAGTAAAAGAAGAAAGAAGAGGAGAAGGAGAAGCGGTGGTATTTGGGTTGCTGTGGAGAAGTGGGATAATAGTGTGAAGATAGTAACGGTAGTCTATGTTAAAAATAAATTTGTTATTAATTCTAACAAATGATCTATTAAACAATGTTACCATATAAACTATCTTTTTTCTCCAATTAAGAAAAAAATTTCCCTACCTTGTCAACTAATTTATTAGTTCTCATAAATAAATACGTATCAATAAAATTAGGCCAATGGTAGATATAAGCATGATGTATATATATATATAAAAGGAAATAAATCAATCAAATTATTTTTGCCATGTCAATAAATTCCCTTTGTGTTATCGATAAAAGATGTGAGGAATGTGCAATTGTATGTTTATTAAGGTCAACAAAAGTGAAACTTCTTGATTGAATGGAAATTTTTATCCTTATTTCCTCTTTTAATAAGATTTAATTGCACGATATATTCTTCCCACTTTCCAAACTATGACATAGTTTGTATTTAAGCGGCACTAATATATTGCATCATTAGGCACTAATGTTAAAAATCACAAGCAATTGTAATTATAATTAGCAGCGTGAAGATGTTGATGCTATAAAGTTTAATATTTTGCAACGAGTACCAAATATTTCTGAAGTTACTAAGAATATTCTTTAGCAGAAAGAAAGAAAAAAAAATCTTTAAAAGTATTGTTTATAAAAAAATTTAAATAAATTTTTTTAAAATTATAGTTATTTTTTGCTAAACGACCTCCTCTGCTAGTAAAAATGAAAATAAGGATAAAATTTTTTCATTCAATTAAAAGGTTGAAATTTTCAGTCATCTTAACAAATAACAAGAGTAACTTTCTGCTACGAAGAAAATTTAATTTTCTAGCAGCTAGTGGTGCAGAGGTCAACCATGAAAGTATGAGAAATGTAAACTAAAATTAAATAAATTACGGGACTTATTTGTTTTACCTTTGATTTCTAATCTTATTCATAGAATATAATAAAAAGGCAATATAAAATCGTTGACAGAAAACAATATTTGAGTAGAGATAAACTTATCATTGGAAACTAACAATAAAGAAAGTATAAACTATAATTTCTTTAATTAATTTATTAAAACATTAAAAAAAAAATTTAAGTTCATATTCTAAGTTAGGTAGAAACATCAAATAATTATATTATGAATAGAAAATGAAAATATTAAAACAGAATGATTATACATAATTAATAAAATAAATTAATAACACATATTATTTTAAGGTGAAGAGCGTTTGGGATAAAAATAAAACATTTTAAAATATTTTGAAATGAATAAAAAAATTATGAATTATAACATGTGACACAATTTCTCATCAAATATACATTCTATATATATATATATATATATATATATATATATATATATATATAGAGAGAGAGAGAGAGAGAGAGATTCTCATCTCTTATCCTATTACCAAGACTGATCTAACCATTTGTTTATTTTTGTTCTGAGTCACACCTAACTCCTCTGATCTTATCGATCTATGCAACCACAATGTAATGATCCACTTGTTATTTGAAATCTAACGTACACGAAGAGCAGAAAAGGACACGTCAACACCTTGCTTGGGACCAACAGCTTGGTCCAAAAAGATGGCTACCATACATTTGTAACTCCGTTTACTGGTCTAGTCCCACTCCCACCAACCATTGCCGGTGGTGTCTTCTGATACCCTATTTGGCTCCAAAAATAAAAATAAAAATATTTTACACAAAGTCAAATTATTCTCAGCCAAGTCCTCTATGTTATTCAATATGATGCCGTTAAAAGCTCTTTAAAAATTTACAGATTATACTTTTTGTTTCCTAGCCTCTTATAGTTGTATCTTGAAGTCGTTCAAAGTTGAAACAAACAATGTCAAAAGTTTCATTTATCCATCTCATAATAAATGATTATATTATTGTGTTTAATATGTCGTTCACATGAAAACTAAAGGTTAGAATCTGACTCCCTCCTCGTCTTGCAAAAATTGACATGAGCGGGCTGAGAGGAAGATACCCCATATGGGCCATATCCACTTCCCAATGGTCTTCCCCAATGGTAAAAGTCATATCAAATTAATATGTAGATAAGAAAACAATGTACATTATTTTGTGCCTTACTGCTTTTCCCCAGCAATAAACCATTCATGAATCATAATCGCATCTACCTCTCAGTTCAACTAAGTTCTACGTTCTTTATTGTTTTTATTTTTATTTTATTTTCAATTATCCATTCGTTTAGTTATGAAAACACTTTTAATCAACACTATAATTTTGTTGTGAATCGAATTAACCTAAAAGTTTTTAATCCTGTATCTTAAAATCTATTAATAATCTAAATGAAATCTATCGTTGATATGTGAGATTTACTTAGTAATTTTCTTTTACATTTTGGCCCCTTTGCTCCATTATATATATATATATATATATCTCTCTCTCTCTCTCTCTCTCTCTCTCTCTCTCTCTCTCTCTCTCTCTCTCTCTCTCTCTCTCTCTCTCTTTCTTGATATCCATTATATCTACATATATATATATATATATAGATATGTATATATTTACTAACTTTACTAGAAATATGCTTTTTATCATCGAATAGGAATATGCTTATTATATATGTACGTACATATGTTTACAAAGGAAGTGGACATGATGTCAACAATGGCTGAAAAAAAGTATACAAAAGGCCCTATTTAGTTTAATAAATTAAGTATCTATTTTGTTTTTTTTTTTTTTTTGGGTAGTTGTATCATTGTCTAATTCACTAGATCGCTTGGACAACAGGGAATCACATTATTTAGCAAAACTAAGATAATATGGTATATGCCGAGGAAGGTCGAAGGTGGAAGATGCTCGATTCTACTAGTTTTGTGGAATCCCTCGAACAGGTGTAGTATATTGTCTTGGTTTATCTCTGGCCGAGTCCCTATCCCGTCCTTGAATGAATGCTCTTCCACTCACAAATTGAGTTCCCCTCTCGTCAATCTTGTGCACTAAACTTCTCGCTCCTCGGTTAGTAAGTATACCTGAGGCACGGACTTCCTTCACCCTCGAACCTGTCCTCCATTGGCAAGTCATAATTGTCTGTTCTCTCAAACTTTTACGACACGTAAGCACCCAAAACGTAGAAACAAGATTTATTTATGAATTGACATATTGACATAATCCCCAGTCGTATTTGTACAATCTCATGGCTCGTGAGCTTAGTCATACTGAAGTTTAAATCAGATGTTGTGGAAAGCAAAACGTTACTTAAATCTTTCAGGATATTTATAGACATCCCTAGTCATTTTTGTTTTTACCGTCTAATTGTAAAATCTGCCCTGAAGACCACTCAAATTTTAAGGATACTTGAGATACAAGTTAAAATAAACTGGCAATTCAAACTAGCATTATTATTCCTTAGAAACTCATTTAACAGCCAACAAATAAAAAACAAAAATGAACATATATCAAAATTGACGTCAAGCAAAGTGTAATTCATCACGCTTTAACATTACCTTCCATTGGAAAAGCCGATGCTCTGGAGCAACCATGTCGTACAAGCACCAGAATAACAAGAAGCGTGAACAATACAACATTGAACTGCTTGGCCATGTTTGAGAGGAACGAGAAAAAAGTGTGTGCAATGTTGCATGGGAGACACTTCTTGGGATATATATATTGATGTACAATTGTGCGTGTATTGGGTTTTGATTTACTTTGATTTTTTTAGTCTCATGCTCTGGACTAGCAAATTCAAAGATTGGAATTAGACCAGAAGCGCTCCCAGAATCAACCATTCAACATTGCTTTTTTTGCACCATGTCATGATGATATCTTATGTTACTTTTTAATACTTTCTAGAAAATCCAACATTCTTTATTGATAAACTATTATTCGTGGAGTAGGTAGAGAGGAAATTTGCAGGTCCTGTCTCCACAGATCACAAAGATGGTTCTTCAATTTTGTTTGCGGATGAATTCTAAACAAATCCCGTAGAAAGTAGATTGGAGAAGAATGTGAACATGCTCGTTCCTTTTCCTTTTTCTCTTTCTTTTTGTTAAAGTTATATGAATGTGTGCAAAATTATCGAACAATTCGTGATATATTTAACCAAAAAAAAAAAAAAAAAAAAAAAAAAAAAAAAAAAAAAAAAAAAAAAAAAAAAAACAGAGTTCATGAAAGATTTCAAACAAAATGAAACGTTATTATTTTATTTTTTTTTGGGGAATTAACCCTTCTTTTGTTTTCTCTTGGGGTTCTATGCTATTGCTTTTCTGTTAAATTTATCTTTTTAACAAAATATCTCACAGCTTGTGTCAAGCATACATGTATACTCTGGGACCTAAATCTGACTTATAGAAAAGCATTTTGTGGTAATTATAACTTTTAATATGATAAATTTTATTTACGTAAATATACGTAAAATATTCCTTCATGTAATTTTTTAAAAAGCACAATTCTGCAATTAAATTTATTTCAACAAAGAAAGGTAAAGAGATGGCTTCTCGTCCTTGAATCCTATGACAATATGCTTACTGCGACGTGGCCAACGCTTTCATACAAACGTTCTACCTTGTAATTAGTTTTCACACACAAAATACAAAATATTTATACTACAAATCTACTTGCATTCTTAAATCAATAGGTTTGATCGACTGACATTTATAATATAACAAGTGAAACCAAGATAGCCGATATTCTTAAAGTTAGACGACCTTGTTAGAACATTAGATTATTCTGTGACCACCCGACCAACAATTGGTTGGTTAAGATTTAACATTGGTCTATCTCAGAGTGGGAATAAAATAGAATTCTCTTTATATATATTTTGGTCACAGTAAGTCTTAGGTTATCTGATTGCATTTCTTTGAAGCAATTAGAAAAGAAGCCAAGGGAACACTCGATGAATCGCATAAGTCATGAATGGAAGACAATAGCATTACATGTTATGACTAAGATGCCAGCAACCAAGATTATAATTAAGTGGGGATATAGCTAACCAAGATTATCTATTTAATACGTTAATCTTGCCTAACAACCCAATTAATTAAAGGGGTTTTTGGAAACATGCATGGATAATCTTGCTATATACTTGCTCATTTTGTGAGTTTGGATATCTTTGCCTCATCGAATTTGTACTTGGACTCTGCCAAAATGCAGGAATTTTATTTTTGTACAACAAATAGTAGTTTTATCTATTTTTGTAATTGAAATTGCATTTGAACTACTCAAATGTTAAAATCAAAGGTTGCAAATGGGTGGATCAGATTGATTTTAGGTTGAACTCAGCGGAACTCCGCAAAGAAATGGATTTCCTGAAGCTTTTGCTATCAAATGTTCCAAACTGCAACTCCACGCGTGAAAGCCTACCTGATAAGTTATCGTCAGTCACAGTGCAGACTAATTAATGTTAATAGAATTTGTTTGTTCAATTTGTTATGAAAAGGTCTAGACTCTCTATTTATTCAAAATTTTCTCAGCCTCTTGAAATTAAGTGAATTAATTGATTATGAGACAAGTTCAATGCCCATATCGAGTTTAAATTTCTCAGTTCTACCAGTATGTCTCCTGTTAAACGAGGAAGGCTACCATTGTATATGCCGGTTATAATTTTTGTCACCAATTGAGGATTTGTTGTGCTTTAAATTAATCTGAAAGGCGTAGACGAACCCCAAAGATGACGCAGACCACTCACTATAATCTCTAAAACTGAATTCGCTCATCTTCCCATAAGAGATGTGGCTAAAACAACGCTGGTATTGGTCCAGAAAACGAAGAGTCGGAAAAATGTTTCTGGATTTGAGGCTGTGAATCCATTCTCTTCTAAATTCAAATGCTCTAAATATGATGACCATTTCAAGTAAGAAGGAAGCGTGCCCGAAAATTATTATAGGAAATATAATGAAAGGAACACCAAGACATGGACAATTCACACGGAATTGTTCCTTCAAGCGCATTACCTGTCATGTTCAGTTGCTCTAAACTTAAATTCCCAATGAAGTGAGGAATTTCACCTGATATGAAGTTGCCACTGACACCCACGAACTCCAATGTTGACTGATGAGATATCCAATTTGACAGCGTGCCAGTGAACTAATTTCCACTTAGTTGCAAGTATTGCAATGAAGTTATGTTGAACTTTTGTCTTTGGCATTTGACCACTAAATCCATTGCTCGAGGGCAGCAAATATTCCAAATTAGAGGAATTTGTTAACAAAGTGTCTGTAACTTCTCCTGAAAAATTGTTGCCGGATAGAATAAATGGGGGAAGCTACCAGTAGAGAAGGAAATGCCACCTTCAAAAAAATGTTTCTGCATTTGAAATAATAACACTGGCATTTTGTAGAAGCTGTCCATGGGATGAGATATCTCTCTCTGCCTTATGACAAAGTTAGAATTGGACGATAAATGGAACGAACCTAAAAAGGAGTAATTTCTAAGACTTAAAAACTCTAATTTCCTTGCGACAAAGTTAGAATCGGACGATAAAGTTTCATTCTTGTTAACCGAGCTCAACTTTAAAATTCTTTGAGATTTTTCTTCCCCTGGCACGTAGTGGCCAAAACGCGTCGGAGGCAGAATTCCAAGTGCGTACTGCCAGATTTTCGAACAAGCAGTAGGTCCAAGATGTGTGCAGAAAGAAAGAGTCGAGGAGGTCTAGACAGAAACGGGCAGAGATGAATACTGCCCACAGAAGTCTAATTTGATGCTATTTCCTGCTTTCTCAGATATGGCAAAACTCTCCAATGCTTTTTGCTACGCACTACTTGTAATTCTACTGCTTGGACTGGATTGCCTAAATTACACCCAGCTAAGCTCATGCTTCTTACCTAGTTAATTATGGTGATCAGTAAACTTATATGTGTGTGATGTGAGTCATCAGAAAACATGAACAAGGAAATTAATGAATTACATGTAGCCGAAAATAAATCTCATAAGGTTTCCTCCAATGAATTCAATTTTTATAACCGTAAATAAAATTATAAGTTTGCATATCATTGGTGTGTGCACAAGAATGAAACAAAAGAGAGGTCTCCTTATATTTTCATTTTTGGTACCATAACATGTCTACTTATAGTTTTAAGGGATAACAAAAATAACCTAAAGCTAGATGAACACTTCTTCTTAACAATCTACTTGTTTGCATAACAACTCCTAATTGAATCAAGATAACTTTGAGCAACCTCTCAGCTACATTGAGAACACCAATTCATGGCTCAATTTAGTCTAGGTCTCTGCAAACAAGCACATTTTGGAAAAGTCAAAATATCTATTTTAATTCTTACGAAGATTCCAAATTCATTCAATACTATTTATAATGTGAAATTTTCAAAATACCCTCAAATAGTCAAATTTGCTTAAAATCACGTCTTCAAGTTTTCAAATTATTCTAATATATTCAATTTTCTCCTAAAATATAAAATCAACTTTAATAGTATATTTACAAAGAAAATTCACCAAAAATGTTAAATATAAGAGAATAAATATAATGCATATAACTTACTTAGGACTGACCAAGATTAAAGAATTTTTCGCCAACTACAGCCCTTTAAGTCATAGCAGTGACTGCGTCAAAAGGCAGGGAGCTTAATGTGTGAGCTTGGGGTAGCTCACCTAACAGTATGTTCAGTGTAAAATTAGCCTATATAATACTCTAATTGAACAAGCTGATGGTGAATGCATGAGATTGCAGCCTAATGTGATTTTGGAAGATAAAGTGTATTGAAAAAATTAGGTGCTTCCTCTAGTAAATTGCATAAGGAAGAGTTCTTACCAACCAAGAGTGCTAAAAGTGAAAAATTTTGCAAACTAATTTGTGCCCCTTATGTGAATATCAGGAGGAGTCTATGTTACACCCTTTATGAGATTGTAAGATCACTACAGACTTTTGGAAAATGCTTAGAAGCCTAGCTATAAGGATCAATTTATTCTTACCAGACTTAAAAGAATGGATCATCTCTGATTTCAAGATAAATTTTTGGGGACATATTATTGTGGAGTGAACCAAAACTTTTGCAATGGCTTTGGTGGGCTTGGCACTGGCACAATGACCAATTTCTAAATGAGAAGTTGATTTATAAACACTATGCTAGATTAATTAGAATGCTATTTGATGAATGCAATACAGTGGATATTGGTGAAAGTCAATACTACCAAATGTAACCTTTGGTGGAAAAGCTAGTGGGATGGAATCCCACTATTTGTAGATTATATTAAGCTTGATATGGATGGTGCCTTGTTAGGGAATCTAGACAAGATAAGCATTGGCAGGGTCTTGTGGGATCATAAAGGCATGTTTCTTAGAAGATTTTCACTTCCCATAGGATGTTGTTTCTTCTTCATTACAAAATTATAAGGTATCTTTTGAGGTTTTCAATTAGCATGAAATTTAAAGTCTTAAAGTTATTGATAAAGGTAGACTCTATAGTTGCTCTGTAAGCTTTGTAAAATGGGATACTAGCAACACATCCTTAGGTAAGTTTAGGTTTGATTTGTTAAGACCTGTTGTAAAGGGATTAGGTCATTAATTGTTCTTATGTGTACAAAGAAGGGAACTAAGTTGTAGAAGGGCTAGCTAGCTTTAACAAATCTTTGTTGTTGGATTTTCATGCATTGCTAAGGCCACCAATTGAAACCCCCTTGTTGTTGAGCTTTATATAGGTTTCATGTCATTATAGGACAAAAAAAAAAAGACTAATACTTTAGAAAAGTGCAACTTAAAGTCCTTAAAGGTTTGCTTGATAAAAAAAAAGTCTATGAATAACAACTATGCACTGTAAGGTATTTAATCTCAGTCGTGGAAAGTGCTATAAAACTCTGTTTTCTACTAAACCATCAAACTAATATGCTTCCTTTAAATTTAAAAGTATCAATATTGTATTTTCTATTAAGCCTATCACCAACCTAATCTAAGTTTGAATGACCAAGTCAAGGAACTTATCCTTAGAGTACCATAAACCTAAACTAGCAAACCATTCATAACATAGTACCTTTTTGGATTCATTAAAATGAGATTCTCCAGGTAATGATTGAAAATATGCATTAATACAAACAATAGACATAATATTAGGTCTTCTTATGGCAAGGTAAAGTAGGCTTTTGATCATGCCTTGATATTGTGTCTTATCTACTTTCCTACCAGTTTTATCTTTAACAAGCCACTGCATATGCATCATAAGGCTTTGAGTTTTATATCAAACTTTTCATCTCTTTCATGTACTTTGTTTGGTTGATAATGATCCCATTCAAGATTTACTTGATTTATAGACCAAGGAAAAATATGAATTCTCCTATAATGTTCATTTTGAATTCCTTCTCCATTTTAAAAGAAAATTCCTTACATAAGGATTGTTAGTGAAAACAAAAATAATATCATTGATGTAAATTTGCATAATTAAAAGATCATTATCTTTCATCTTTGTAAACAAAGTGATATTCACCTTACCTTTTATAAAGCTTTTCTTAATCACGAAGAAGCTAAATTGCTCATGCCAAGCTAGAGGAGTTTACTTTAATTCATTTAAGGCTTTAAAGAGCTTAAAGACATATTAACTTTAGAGGATATTTAATGCTTTCAAAATGTAGAGGTTACTTAACATATAACATAAAACTGTTAAGAAATACACACATTAGATCCATTAGATATAAAGTAAAATTCATATAAGATGTAGAAACAAGTAAGAAACAAATATCTTATTGCCTAACCATGACTAAAAATGTCTTATTGTAATATATTCTCCACTCTTTGTTATATCCCTTGATAACAAGTGTATTCTTGTTCCTTATTATTTTCTCATTTGGTCTCAATGATAGGATGGTGTTTAGGTTTAAGAACTAGCACTTTGTTCATTTGAAATTAGTTAAACTCACCCTTTAGGGCTTGTGCCCAATGCTTATCAATCAATGCATCTTTTAAATGTTATAGTTCTATTTGAGAAATGAGTGCAACATTTATTTTGGTATTTTTGAGTGATGATTCAGTCCAAAGGAGATCATATGTATTACCAATTATTTGATCTTAGAATAACTTGTCAACATATTTCCACTATTTTGGTACCCTTTGGACAACCTTTTGCAAACTATCAAAGTTTTTCAAATTTAATGTGCTTAGTTCAATTGGCTCTAATTTAGCATTTTCACCATGATTTTTCACTTTCTCGCTTGATGTATTGTTTGAACTAACATCATTGACTTGTTGGTTTGTACTTCCTTACCCATTTGACATACATTGTAAACCTTGTTCTTTTCAAATTTTAGCTTGGGCAACTCCTTCACAAGACTGTGATGGTTTAACTTGGATAAAAGTTTTATACTTATGTGTCCCAAAAGCTTACGCCATATCCAAGTATCTTTATTTATAGAAGTAAAAGACTTAACATTTTAGTTAATAAGGAAATGAATATTGTTAGCATAAATTTTGTGACATCTATTTGTAATAAATAAACTATTATTTATTTTTGAATTGGAAACATAACATGTGTTGCGCTTAAAGGAGACTTTATAGCCATTATAATAAAGTTGACTAATACAAAGTAAATTAAATTTAAGGCCTTTAACTAAAATACATTATCAATAGTAAGAGTTTTCCTTACCAATCTTTTCAACGCTAATTATCTTACTTTTAGCATTATCTCTAAAAGTTAACTTTAAGGGAAAAGAATTTTTTTACAATACTAGTCATATACCTTGAACACCTGCTACCTTTTATAAAATTTATTTCTTTTCATTTAACCTTTTAAGCATATCTACAAGAAAATCATTTAATTTTTGGTACTTGAATTTTCTTAGGCCTTTGGGGGTTAGTTTTGATGCCATTTGCACTACCATAAAAATATCTCATGGCATTTGTGCTCTTTCTATTGCATACATGAATCTTATGTCTAGAGTCTCCATAATAATGGCATATAATATGATATTTTTCATGAGAAAATGAATGGTCGTGAAATGCTCTAACAAAATTATCTATGTGAAGTAGTGATGCATATGATGTCCTCTTGGCCAAACCACTATAAGTATGGACTCTTTGTTGTCATGAAGCGTAACCATGCATAAATGATGATTTTTGGGCCAAAAAATTAAAAAAATAAGATGCACTATAACACCACGATGCATGAATATATAGATACGAGATGACTTTTTAGTCAAAACATCATGATATGTTGATGATTATGTTTACATGTAAGTAGCCATGGTTTGAGTTTTGTGTGACTAACATGTATAGTCAAAACCCAATCCCTTTTAATCATTGATTGGCCTTTAAGAGCTGAGCAATGAATCTAACTTTTGTTTTCCTTTCACAAACTTTTAGAGAAAATTTTAGAGATTTGAAATTTCCTTCTTAAGAAAATGATTATTTTCTTTAAACTTATTTGTCTCTTGTACTTTGATGATTACTTCATTATATGTTTTTTTGTAAAATCATCACTCTTTTGAATTAGTGATTCATTTTTTCTTTCCAAGGTCTTAATAATTTATCTTAATGACTTTATATAATTGTTAAGATCTTTTTTTTCGCTATCACTTTATAAAAGTCCTTATTTATATACTTAAAATTATCATAATGTTCATCAATCTTTGGCCATGAAGCATATGTTTGTTGTTTCATCATTTAATGATTCATTGTTTAAATCATTAGAATTGTTCTTATTGGACTTGTATGCCTTTTTAATAGGCTTTTTCCTTTTCTTATTATTAAGGAAATTAATAGCAATATGTCCAGGTTTGTTATATTTGTAACAAATTATATTTTTCTTAAGTTGTTTATTAGTTTTAATAGGACACTTAAATGGATTTCTACCAGCATGTTTTTTTTTTATGAGCTTTACAAATGTTTTAGCAAGCATTATAAACTCTTCCTTGTCTTATTCACAGAATGAGTTACTATCCTTTATGTCATCACCATCAATATCTTTAATAGTTGAGATGGAGGACTTTAATCATATGTCTTTCTTTTTCTTTATGACTTTCTTTTTTAAAGTCATCTTATATGTGAATAGTGAACCCATCAAATCTTAAGGTAGAGTATCAAGATCTTTTGACTCTAAAATTGCAATAATCTTTAAGTTTTGGTATTTTAGAAGTGATATGAGTAGGTTCTTAGCAAATTTTTACATTTTCAACATTTTTAGCAAGATTTTTAAGAACATTAACAATATTAGTCAATTAATGAGTACAATTGATTCTCCTATTGTAACTTAACCAAAGAAATATGGGACAAACTAATAGTAAAATGTGAGAGAACCACCTAAGTCAAGGACACTAGGATTAATTTTCTTATATATGATTATGAATTATTTGAAATGAAAGGTGTCAAATCTATTTTTTGGAAAATTTATGAGGTTTGTTAACATTGTTAATGCTTTTTGAAATCTTGAAAAAGATATCAATAATGCAAACCTCATCTAAAAGCTTCTCAGGTCACTTCAAACTAATCCTTTCAATTTAACTACTATAACTAAGCACTATATAATCCTGAGATAAAAATAAAAATTAATTATAGTACTTCAATTATAATGATGATGTACTTTGACTCATTGAACTTAAAACTTAACATTGTATCAAACATTAAGTTGTGTTTCCATCATGGGTGATTAATATTCATGGGCTTAAGACCCATCATTATTGATGTCTTATTTACCATGTTTCTTATTAATTATTTTGCTAAAAGGTTGATCATGTTTTGACTTAATCTTATAAAACTACTTCATTCTTAATTAAGTCTCTCATATAGTTATGTCTCAGTTCAATTTGTTTAAACTTATCATTATACACTTGACTATATGCTTTTGCTAGAGTTACAACATTATCACAATGTATATCAATAAGTTATATTGGCTTTTGTCATAAAGGAATCTCATAAATCAAATTCCTTAACCATTTTACTTTTTTATTTACTAAAATTAATGCTACAAATTCTACAACCATTTTGTAATCTACTCAAGTTTTTTTTTGGAACCCTAAGAAATTACACCCCTATCAAGTATAAAGATCCATCCACTGGTAAAAGTATGATCTTATTTTATTAGTGATCTAACTAAAATTTGAATATCTTTATAAAATAGAAGGGTAACTATATAACTTATGTCATAATTCTTTACTTTCTTCAAGTATTTTAGGATTTTGTTTGTTTAATGCCAATGCATGTCACTTGTACTTTTATACCTCTTCATTTTGCCAATTGCATGGGCTATGTTTGGCCTTACACATGTCATTGTGTATATTAGACTTCTTATCACGTTACTATGTTCTAGTTGAAACCTTGGACTTTACTTAAAACTCATGTTGGGATCAAATAGGATAAAGGTTATAATACAATTGAAGTGATTAAACTTACTGACCAATTTTTTGGTGTCATACGATAGAGAAAGCATTATACTTTTTTTATCTTGTAAGATTTTAATTCCAAGGATTACAGTTACCTTACCCATATCATTCATATCAAAATTACTAGACAAAGATTTTTTAGTAACTTCAACTTATTTGAAGTCAATTCCAAAGATTAACATGTCATTTACATACAAATAGATAAAAACACCTTTTCTTTCTTTGAACTTACTATATACACATTTGTCTAATTCATAAATCTTGAATCTATTAGTAAGTACCACATGATCAAGTTTTTTTTTATGTCATTGCTTAGATAATTTTTTTAGTTCATATAAAGACTTAACTAATTTACACATCTTTTCCTCTTAACTAAGCACAACAAATCCCTCAAGTTACGTTATATACACTTTCTTTTTTCTAATTTACCATTTAGGAATGTTGTTTTTACATCTATTTAATGAATTACTAAGTTATGAATTAATATAGGTGTAATGAATATCTTGATTATGAAAATTCTAACAACTAAAAAATATATATTAAAATAATCAATATTTTACTTTTGTGTAAAATTTTTTGCAACCAATCTAACTTTAAATTTTTTAGTGGTTTCATTAACCTTCATTTTTCTTTTAAAATTCATTTACATCTAATAGGCTTTAAGCCAAGTGAGAGGTTTATTAATTTTTAGGTCCTATTACTCATAATTAAATCTATTTAATCATTTATTGTTCCAAAACATGACATCTTGTGATTTCCTCGCTTCACTAAATATCTTAGGATCATTCTCGGTATTAAATCAATATAAAATTTGATTACTCATTGATTCTCTTATTCTTTCCATTAAGAACATAAATTAATTAGAATTGCTTACCTTACTCTATTGATTATACGAAATTCAATGACTTTATTATTTTCATTTCCTTTTGCCAATACATCATTTTCCTTATTAGAAACCTATTTTTGATATGAAACTTAAGAAATACAGATGAATATATTTTCATTAAAAATAGTATCATTTGATTATATGATTTTGTTAACAGATATAAAGTTAAAAACTCTATGATCATGAATCAATAGGTCTTACTATTATGAGCATATCTCAAGAAGATACGCTCAATGTTTCTTTCACCTAATTTTTTCCTTTTGGGTTTGGAAACTCTAACAATCGCTTTATAACCTTAAACCTTAACTCTTAAATAATCAAGGTTTGATTTTCTTTTATTTTAAAACTCATATGGGGTTATTTTATTTCTTTTTATTGAAATTTTATTCAAAATATGACATCCTATAAGCAATGCCCCACCTTAAAGTTCATGACTTAAGCCTGAATTTGACAATATGACATATACCATTTCCATTAATTTTTATTTTTTGTGTTCAATGACAATATTCTATTATGGTGTGTAAAGAGTAATTGTTTGTTGAATCATTCCTATGGACTCAAAGAATGTAGTGTCATAATATTCTCCTATTTTGTCAAATTGTAAGCATTTAATAGCGAATTTACATTGTAATTCAATTTCAGATTTATAGATTTTGAATCTTTAAAAAAAATTATTTTTAGTATATAGTAAATAAATATGACATAATTTAAAGTAATAATCAATGAATGACACAAAATATCTCTTTCATGTCATTGATGGTATATTATACAAATCACACACATAAAAGGTAAAACAAAGCATACTTGACTATATGTTGTACTACTAAAATTAAACTCTTAAAAAGTTAGTGTATTTTTAAAATGTCTACAATATTTTTACTATAATATTATAGACAAAGAATCATTGATATCATAATTATGATATCAATGGGAAAAAAAATAATTTGTATATTTTGAATAAATGTCAAATTCTTAGTCTGACAATTAAGGATTTGGCTATTCAATGAAAGGTCACTGAGTTTAAATTCTGTCATTTATTTTGAAATGACATGCAAAACAATTAGTTGTTAATTTTTAACTAATTGCTTTTTAGTCTAATGATCACAATCTTTAATTACAACACATAGGTCTTAGAGTTCAAAACCCGTAAAACACTATTTTTAATTATTTATTATAGTTACATTTATTAATTAATGGAAGCAATATATGGAGCAGCTAGACTTTTGGACCGCACCACCCACTTAGCTTCAAAACCTAAATAACAAAATCTTTCGTATATTTTTGTTTTATTTTGAAAAAACCCCAAAATGGATAACTTTGTGCTTGGTGTGGAGCATCACAAGAAATAGTCACCTATGCTCTACTCACGTCCTTGGGTATCGGAGGTATGGTTCTTAAACCGTCTTAGTCTGAAAACCTAAGATGTACTGCAAGAAGATTTCCAAGATTAGTTCAAAAAGCTATTGAAAGCAATGCCAATGGTGGTTTTTTTAACAGTTTGCCATGCTAACTTGGGGAATTATAAGGCAAGGAACCTACAAGTAATGGAAAGAAAGTGCCTACATCCCAAAAGAGTGAATAATATTGCTTTGCATCTCTATACGATTAATACTAGTGTGGTTGAAATACACTCCTCCACTCGTTCTGTGACTACACAACATGGCTGACGAGCTCCTATGGGTGATAAAATCAAATTAGTACAAATGCAACCATTGAAACTAATGTGGGACGGATTGGTGTGATCTTTAGGAAGAAAACCAGGAAGCCTATTGTTGTTCTAAAAAAGGGTCTTGGCATCTTCTTCCGGTTGATTCTTGAGATGCTAGTGATTTAGAGTGTGTTGGAGAAGGCAACTGAGATAAAGGTGACTTGCATCAATGTGGAAACAGACAGTTTGATATGTATTAAAGCTGTATAATCTCACCTTACGGAGAACTCACAGCTTGGACAAATTGCAAAGGACATCAAAGCTGTTGCTTCTAATCTTGATAAGTTCGTCTTTTTCTCATGTAAAGAGGTAATACACAATAAGGCTGTCCATACTCTAGCCAAAAATAGCTCTGACAAATGTTGGTAGCACCACTTGAGATAGGAATAGCCTTGCCTTTATTTTCTTCATCATTGAAAGTGATGTATGCAATTTAAGCAATTAAATAAAATATCCTAATTTGACTCGAAACAAAAAGAAAAAGATCAAATTAGATAACGTGCAGTGATAACAATTTCTCTTTGAATGAACAAACTGATATGAGGAAGTTGTAATCCGTAAGTATTCAATTCAACTTAACTATGCATTTTTTACTGATCACATTGCAATTTTCACTATTTTCTTCTAGTCGTTGCAATGTTTTCTTCTTCTAACAATTTACATGCCAACAAGTCTCACTACATACTGGAACCTACAAGCTAATGCTATTTGAGATTATATGCTAGCAGTAGCAGCCTGTCCATGAGTGTAAAATTTTGAGGACAGTCAAAGTTTTCAAACTCTAACTCTCGCAAATTTTCATAAATTGTCGGTTCTAGCTCTTAACGTAATAACAAAAAAAGGGATTAATCACAAAAAGAAAATAATTAACTTTATAGTCAAGAACTTTTTGTTTTTCTGGTTCGAAATCTGTCGATGGACCCATGACCAAAATCATTAACAAGCTTACACGGCACGCCAGCATTGCATTAGAGATAACATGAAATTCTGTCTGCACACACAAAAGGACAAAAAAAAAATAAAAAAAGTGAATTCTGTTTTGAAAGGTTTTCAAAGGAAAAATGGCTTATTTTTTTGGTCTTCTGTTTATGCTTGGGACTCCATATTTTTAGGACTGAATATGCCAGATCAAATTTGAATTAGGTTGCTCTGAATTAAGATTAGTGTTTGCCGTGATGACCCTTTTTTTTTTTTCCTTCCCCATTTAGGGATTCTAAGGGTTTGAATTTTAAATTTGGTGCAGTGTCAAATAGACATTAAGAAGGTCAACTTACCTGGTCACTTCTTGCCAACTCATTAATCCACCCCAGATTCATTGTTTATGTGCTATCCAAACGGGAGTTATTGACTCTTTTTTCTGCTCTGTTTTCTTCTTCTTCTTTTTATTCTTTCATGTGAAAAAAGTAATCCACTTTTTCTTTTTTTCTTATTTCATTTCAGATCACTAATATATATATATATATATATATAATTTTTTCCTTTTCTTTTTTCATTTCAAAATTTACACATCAAAGGAGGAAAACAATTTTCTAGCTGGATGTTTAAAAATTAAAAAAGTGAGAAAACCTTAAAAAATAAAAAACATATATATATATTTTTTCATTTCCACCCCTGTAATCATTAGACCACAGCTTCTATGCCTCACATACCACCTCTGCTAGCCATTGCCGCCATCACTACACCTGATTCACCTTTGAAATAGTCATATATCGATTTATCCGTTTCTTCAACCTAGTGCTAAAATCTGCTGCAAATGTTTGGAAAGGCTGCTGAAATTGCTGTTCTTAAAAATTGCCGGCCTTGTCCTGTCGCTGTTCCATCGTGCTGCTTCTCATCGTTGTCCTAATCCTTTCTTCTCCCTTAATTTTCTTACCCTTGATTGTCAGGCTCCTCTTGATGCAACTTAAGGGATTCACATTAGAAACCAAGGAATAAATAGAGAATTGGTTTTGAACAAACATAATGAAATGATGAAGAATGGAAGGAGAGTATGCAAAAGTGAGATCTATCATGTATGCAATACTGACTATATGTATCTAAACTGTAAGTACAAAACTAATCCAAATGGTGGTCATTGGATAGTTTGTGAAAAAAATTCTTAAGTACTGGTGAAGTATTAAGAATTATTTTCTAGTTTATTGAGAAACTAAACTTAAAAGTTCAATCTTATTCATATAGTAACTTTTGGTAAGAATATGGTCACCACATTAAGGGATGTGGCATGTGATATATAAGCAATTGACTATAGTGCAAGTGGGAGATTGTTAGTATACGTCATAGTAGCCAACGTATTAATTACTATTATAAATGCATATTTGATATTTCATGAATATAATATATCAATTAAAGATATTTTTTTTTTAAATCATTATTATTGTTTACGATATAGTTATTGATAAACTCTAAAGATCTATCAATAAACATATTTTGTATAGGTAATAATGATGAGATTATAATTATGAGATATCTATTATATCAAAGTATTATTTTTAAATATTCTTAGTTGATGTGCTATCAAGATAGGACATTAATGGAGCTATGAGACTAGCACATATTATTTTTTTTTTTTCTATGAAGAAAACAATTGATCTTATAAATTGAAGTATGAAAATACTTAAACAAACATATAAGTGCTTGTTAGTTGAAGTAGTTCACTAAATTGACCTGCCATAAAAATTTTCAAATGAAACATTACTTATGTGTGTAAGAAATTTTTGATATGATAGTCATGTAAATGATCCTTAGATTTGAGATTACTGAGGTATCTCATACAAAAATTGGTGTACTTTGATTTCACTTTTAGGTTGTCATAATCAAGGATCATTTACGATGGTGAAATTAGTCATATCAAAAATTATATAAATATAATTAACTGATCAATAAAGGATTTGTCACCATAAAGTAATCATGGATGAATGTTTTGTTTATTCCCAACAAGTAGTGATTCAAGACATCTTTGTGTAAAGTGAAATGATGATTTATAAAGAGTTATAATCTTATTCATGGAGTTAATAATCATATGAATATTTGAAAACTAATATAATCAAACAATATGAAGTAGATGCTAATCAATACTCCATCTCTAATTGGAACATTAATAAGACAAAATTATTGAATTACATTAAGAGACCATGCACTTAAGGGATTACTCAAACTACTTTGACTGTTTTAACATTTAGGTAGTCATAATATGTGACTAGATGTCAATCTTGATTTAACATCACAGTTTTTTTTAATTTACTAACTTGTATACATATAGAAGACCTATAATTATGGTAAAATGTCTATAATAAAATTCATATTATTAAAGAATAATAATTTGACATGACTTATAATGTCAATAAACCTTTTTACTTATAAACTTGAGTTTTTAAGTGAATATGAGATTTAAAGGTGTTATTTTTATTTAATATTTTCTTATATGTTTACTCATTAATTTATTTGTATACATATTCTATAATATATTTGAATAGAATATATTTATATATTCTATACACATTATATATATTTATATATTTACAACACATATATACAAATATGGATATGTATGTATATATATCATATATACATAAAATATTCATAAGCATACATACATACATACATACATACATATATATATGTGTGTGTGTGTGTGTGTGTGTGTGGATGAAATTTTTAAAATATTATGAATGCATAAAAAATAGATAACTAGGAAAAATTAATTAAATTTTAATATAAAATAATTAAATATATATTCAATCAAAAGTATATTTATTAAATATAATGTATATGTTTTATAATATATAAAAATAAGGTAGTATGAATGTGTAATATGTATATAAATTAAATAATTAGTAAAAATATAAGAAAATATCAAATAAAAAATTTATTTTAATTTTAAAAAATTCAATATATTTTTGAATTGTATTAAAGACTTTATAATTGAGTTATTTTAGTCCATATCGTAGATTACTAAAATATTTGTAATGTTGGGAGGGCTTACTGGTGCAGTGGTTATCTCAATGAGGGTTTATCGGTATGAGTGGAGAGTTACCTTGTTCTCTTTCTTTTTTTCTTCCTTAATCGGCTGTATCTTGCTACTTCTCCTTTGTGATTGTTGCACTCTCCTTGGTCAACTGCTTTACTGCCTCTCCTTAATGGCTACTGCACTCTTGTTGGGCAGCTGCTGCACTCTCTTCGGTCGGCTGCCTTGCCCTTTTTCTTTATCTTCTTGACCGGTTGTCTTGCCCTCTTTCTTTATCGCCTTGATTGACTGCCTTGTCTTTTCCATTTACTTAATTTTTTGTAGCTCACGTTCTTCTTATAAGATGTATATAATATTTATAAAGCCTCGAGATTAGAGTTACACAATTATCAACGATCATCGTTGATTCCAAAAAATTGTCCTATAATCAACGACCAAATTTAAGTTTTAAAATTTATGATCAATGGTCAACATTGACTTCCTAAAATTTAGGGTTAATAGTCAACGTTCAACAGTCAATTTTGACTTTTAAAATTAGGGTCACAGTCAACATTAACTCCTCAATATCAGGGTTAACTTGTCATCACAGGTTTTTCCCAATGACCTCTCAGCATCTTAATGACATTTATAACCTTGAATCAATGCATATAATCGTGTGAGATGGTGTTGACAACAAATCCAACTTTAGTCATTGAAGATGGATTCAACAATCTACCCCTTTGAATTTGTTGGCAACACATTAAATCCTACAATGCACATATAACAATTGTTGACATTTATTGCTCTCACTGCACATTATTATTCACAGCTCCCCCTAAAACATGTATCTCTTACTACTCCCCCTTTTTATAAGTATACATATTCTTTAGATTTATGCAAGATACCTCCTCATTTAACAACAAACCCAAAGAATAATATAAAAAGGAAAGGGAAAAGGGTAAAAATTACCTCAATCTCTAGGGGTGGGCTGAACACATAAGGTTAGACTCAATTTTTGGAATATCTCTCTTGATAGAGGTTTAGTGAATATATTTGCCACTTGTTCTGCAGTTGGAACATACTTCAGTTTTACTTCATTTTAATATGTTTAGTGGTACTTGATTTCAACTTCTTTTTGATGAAGTGGTACTTGATTTCAATATATTTAGTTTTAGAGTGTTGGACATAATTTTTTGATAAATTGATGACATTCTGGTTGTCACAACCAATCAACAATGGTAATTGTACATCTACCTTCATATCTTCAAGTTGTTATTTCATCCATATTAGTTGAGTATAAGTCTAAGTGACAACCACATATTCAGCCTCTATAATACTTAAAGTTAC
Source organism: Kandelia obovata (assembly GCA_021464305.1). Classification (NCBI taxonomy): domain Eukaryota; kingdom Viridiplantae; phylum Streptophyta; class Magnoliopsida; order Malpighiales; family Rhizophoraceae; genus Kandelia; species Kandelia obovata. The sequence continues at coordinate 274,661 of CM038489.1, forward strand.
TAAATTTTTCTTCTTTCTATGCCATGAAACACATTTACTGCCCAAATAAAATGCACCACTAGACGTTGACCTTTTATCATCACAATTTCCAACTCAATTTGCATATGTATACCCATACAAGTTAAATTGTTTGCTCCTATCATAAAGTAATCCATAATTTGTTGTACCCTTCACATACCTTAAAATTCTCCTTAGGGTCACTTTGAAATCTAGCATAAAAGGTTATAGTAAAAACAATATCAAGTCTTGATGCTGTCAAATACAGTAAGCTTCCAATCAACTTCCTATATTCCTTCTAATAAACTATGTTGTCTTCTTTATCCTTACTTAACTTTGTTCTAACCATGATGGAAGTGATTACTTCTTTAGAATTCTCCATCCCAAAATTTTTTAACACCTCACAAGCATACTTTTTTTTAGAGAGAAAAATTCCAATCTTATGCTTGGCAAACTTCTTTTTCATTTGCTTGACAAAGGCAATGCACAGGGTTTCCTTTTCTGTAGCAAAAATTATGTCATCAACATAGACCACAATAATTAACTGGCCCTGGTTGTCTTCTTTTATATATAGGTTGTTATCTACATTCCCTTTTCTGAATTTCATGTTCTTAAGGCATATATCTAACTTGGAATACCATACTCTTGGAGCTTGCTTTAAGCCATATAAAACCTTGTTCAATCTGCACATACTTGAACCATCATGATCAAGTATAAAATAATTAGGTTATTTGATAAACATCTCCTCTTCAAGCTCTTCATTCAAAAATGTAGACTTCACATCCATCTGATAAACTTTGTAATTCCTTTGAGCAATAATGCCCATCAATATTCTGATTGCTTCAAATCTAACCATCAAAGCAAAGGTCTTTTCAAAGTTAACGCTTTCTACTTGTGAGTAGCCTTTACAGACAAGTCTTGCTTGATTTCTTACCGCCTCACCCTTTTCATTGAGCTTATTTATGAACACCCACTTGGTTTTAATGATGTTTTTCCCTTTAAGTCTAAGTACTAAACAACAAGTATTATTTTTTTCAATTTGATCAAGGTCCTCATTCATAACCCGTACTCATTCCTTGTGCTTTAATGCTTCTTCCACAAACTTAGGTTTAACCTTAAAAATTAGTAAGGTTTGTTCACTACCCCTTAGTCTTCTTCTACTCTATACAAAATCCTATTTTCTGCCAATAATGTTTTTGGTCTCAACTTCAGCTCTAACTCTTTTATGAGTTTGAAAATGTTTTGATTCTTCTTCTTCATCACTTATAACTTGAGAATCAACATCTTCCTTATGCTGAATGGCCTCAAATTCATCATTATCAGACTCTTTTTCGGTTGTTATACACGACATTTTCAACTTCCATATGTTGTAATTGCATTGTAATACTATCTTCAATCATTTTAACATCAAAAGTGTCCACCATTTTCAACAACCTTTTATTGTAGCATTTGAAGCCTTTTTCATTTGGTACATATCCTAAGAATATGCCTTTATCAGCCTTCTCATCAAATTTGCCGAGTTGTTTACCTTTGACTTCAATGAGGCACGAGCTCCTAAACACTTTAAAGTGTTTTATAATTGGTTTCTTTTCATACCACAACTCATAGGGTGTCTTCTCAGTATGTGGTCTCATCAGACATCTGTTTTGAACTTGAGTTGCAGTGGTGATAGCCTCTCTCCAGAAGTTATGTGATGTACTATACTCAGCCAACATAGTTTTTGTTATCTCCATTAAGCTTATATTATTCCTTTTGGTCACTCTATTTTGTTGAAGTGTGTGGGCTTTAGCATCTTCATGTTTCACTTCGTGCTTTTCCAATAATCTTCAAATTCATTGCATGTATATTTTGTCTCATTATCTATCTTAACCTTTTTAATTCTTTTCCCCAACTAGTTTCAGCTAGCCTCCTGTAACTCTTGAAATTATTAAGAGTCTTTGATTTATGTTTTGAGAACATAATGCAAGTCATTCTTATAAAATTATCAATGAAGGAATGAAGCACCTATCACCCTTGATTGATTTTTGTCTCATCAGCCCACAGATGTTTGAGTAGATGAGCTCCAATAGCTTATTCGTTTGGATCTCCACATTTTTGTTGGGAACATTCATCATCTTTCTCTTTTAACACGTGTTGCAAATTACGTCTCTTTCTCTTCTTAGCTTAGGTATATCTCTCACAACTTCATTTTTAGATAGCTTGTTCAACCCTTTTTGTCTAAGATGTCTCAATCTTTTATGTCATGATAAGTTCTCATATTTGGTGCTCATGTAGCATGTGTTTATGCTTTTGGAAACTTGGTATAGGTTTCCATGTGTTCTTTCATCTTTAATGAGAACGACACTATCTTTTAGTCTCTTTATTGTGCAGTCACTCTTATTGAAAGTAACTTCATGTCCATCATCGCAAAGTTGGCTAACACTAATAAGATTGTGTTTTAGCCCTTCAACATAAAGTATTTTCTTCGATTTTAGCTTTTCTACACCAATTTCAGCAGCATCAATACCTTGGATCTTTAAGACACCATCATTTACAAATTTGACTGACCCTCCATCTAATTTGGCTACTCCCTTTAACATCTTAGAGTCTTCTATCATGTATGAAGAGCAGTCATTATTTAGGATCCATGACTTTTCTTTCTTATAAGCTTTTAAGAATACTTCCACAACTATAGATGTTTCTCTTCCTTTTCTTCTTTTTTAGCCAAATAGAGGAGCTTGTGTTAGTGTTCTCCTTTGCATTCCTTGACCAGGTAGTAATGTCCAGCAATCCTAAGTAGCATGTCCAACCTTTTCACATCTTCTACAGATCTCTTCCAATAAATCAAACATGTTTTCCAGTGAAATATGACTTTTGTCTACCTGAGACCGCCTCTTTTCTTGATAAAGTCTCCCTCTAGACTCTTGTCTCACATTTCTCTTCATTCTAGGCCTATTGCTCCAGCACACATTGGTCTTGTGCCTATACTTACCATAGCTCTAGCAAAAATCTTTGAACCTGGATTTACTTCTCTTACCAAGTCCATATATCCTTTCTTTAGCAATTGGTATGACAACTTTCTCTCTATCTTTGACAGCTTGTCTCTTTTGGATAGGAGTCTCCACCATGTCTTTCCTAACTCATTTTAACCTGGGGTTGGTCTCTCTTCTCCATCACGTCATTGTGCTTGCTTTCGTGCACAAATATAATTTTTTTTTCTTTTCTTCTACCATCTTACTCAGTTTTCAATATAGCCAAGTCCTTTATTCCCTATGGAATAAGGTCTTTGATTACTTAGACACTCATCTAACTTTCTAGTGGAAACCTCCTTGATGGCATTTGCTGATGATGACTCTCCTTTCACTTCCATGGCCTATATAAATCTTTCTTCATGCTTATTTAGCTCGGACTCTTCCTTGTGAAGTTTAGCTTGCAAAGTCAACATCTCTTACTCTTGTGTAATCACTTGAACACCAAGGTCTTTGTGTATCTTGCCTTGCTCTGCCTCAAGTATACTTAACTCTTTAATTCTCTTTAAGTACTAATTCTCTTTTTCTTCAAACTCTTTTATCTTCACCTAAAGATTAAATTCATCAACAGTAAAATTTTCATACAACTTCTTGAGAAAGGATTTTCATACAGCTTCAACAGTGGATCAAATTCATCACTCCTTAACCACTTGTAGAAGGACTACTCCTTAACCACTTACAAAAATCTCTTGATCACTCCAAGGGTATCTCACCTTATTTTTCAATAAATTTATCAAGAGTTTATGATAAAACATTTCTTAGAGAACGATTACTCAATGTGTACAAACTACTAGAGCAAAATATGGATCTTCTTCTTCCTTCGCTGTTGGAATTGTTTCACCAACAGTTGGTGCTGCTTGCATGTGCTGCTAATGTTTTTTGTTGCTAATGTTATCCACATGCACTATTGTTGTTGTCTGTGCATGTTACTTATGCTACTTATTGCTATCGACACACACTATTAATATTATTCGTAAGTGTTATTAATACTACTCATACGCGCTGCCATTTGTATGCACTGTCGTATCTGTCTGCTATTGTTTGTATGTATTGTTAATGTTATCTACACACATCATTACTTTTACCTATTATCCGCACACACTGTATTTGCTGTTCGCACGCGATGTACATTCTATTCACACATGTTGTGGCTACTATTCACATACGTTATTCCTACTATTCGAGTGTGTTACTGTTGTCTGCTCATGCTACTATTACTATTCACTTACACTACTGTTGTTTGGTCACGTCGCTACTGTTATTCCTGTGCACTACCGCCATCTGCTAGTGCACCACTGGCTGTTGTGCGTTGGTTGCTGGTGTAGGACCTTTGTGCTACTACTCCACCTCCTTCTGGTTTGTCTTCCTTGGCTATTTTATTGGTTCACCGGTGCAGTTGTTGCTTTAGTGATGTTTGATAGTGCGACTGTTGCCTTTGTGGTATTTACTAGTGTGGGTATATAATCCTAGACGAGTTGGTGATGCAAGGAAGTCTCCTAGACGTGCTGCTAGTACTGTTATACCTTTAAGGACTTGCAGAGACATTTGCTACTACTAGTATACTTTTACGAACATGCAGGGACGTGTTGTTGGTTTGTTGGAAAGCCTCTTAAATGTGCTAGTATGGTGGTTGGCTGCTGTTATCACCTTTTGTGAGGACTTGCTAATGCAGTGGTTGTTTTGGTGAGGATTTGTTGATGTGAGTGGATAGTTACCTTGCTCTCTTTCTTTCTTTCCTCCTTGGCCAACTAAACCTTGCTGCTTCTCCTTAGTGACTATTGCACTTTCATTGGTTGGTTGCCTTTCTGCATCTCCTTCATAACTGTTGTACTCTCCTTGGCCAACTGTCTTATTGTCTCTCCTTAGTAGCCGTTGAACTCTCCTTAGCTGGCTACCTTGCTTTTGTCATTTTCTCAATTTTCTACAGTTTACATTCTTTTTGCAAGATGCATAAAATATTTATAGAGTATTGAAATTAGGGCTACACGATCATAAATGATCATCATTGATTCCCAAAGGATGCTCTACAATTAATGACCATATTTAAATTTTAAAATTTTGGATCAATGGTCAACATTGACTTTCTAAAATTTAGAGTCGACGGTCAACGATGACCCCTAAAATTTAAGGCCACGGTAAATATTGATTCCTCAGCATCAGGGTTGACCTATCATTACTAGTTTTTTCCAATGACCTTTCTACATCTTAATGATATTCATGACCTTAAATCAACACATATAACTGAGTGAGATAATGTTGACGACAAATCTAACATTAGTCATCGATTATGAGCTCAACAAATTACATTTACTAGGAATAGGTTTAGGTGAATTAATAAAGTGTGACTTCAAAATAAGAATAGTAACATGTGTGCACCAAAACAACATTCTTAGAACATTAACAAACGAATATTCCAGGATTAGATGAAGTATGGTTCGCTTGTGAATGGGCTTAGTGAAGTGATAATGGGTTTTTCATACATTTAAAGATAATAGGCTTAATATGGAAGAGATTTACACTGGAGGCAGGTTTTTAGAATCAAACAAAACAAGTTTGACTCATGAATGAACTTAATGAAGTGGTAATGAGCTTTTTGTATATTCAAAAAGAGTAGGCCTAATATGAAAAAACTCACCCTTGAAGTAGGTACTATTAGTATTTTAAGTGTAGGTTATGTATTATTGATTTATATTAATATTGAACAAGTTTAATGTAAACAAGACTTATACTTAAAAGGGAAGATTATTGAGATTTCAAGTATGAGTTATACAATTAAAAAGTTTCACATTGAAAGTAAAAAATAAAAATAAAAACCATATATTACAATAATTATTATGTACAAATGATAAAATAAACAATATCTTACAATTTTATTATAGTGTTACGATATGATAAATTATTTTATGTGAGTGATTATAGCTATAATTTATTTTTTTATAATGGTTTAAATAATATTTCATTTATAATTTTATATTAATTTAAAACAATAATATTTATACAATTACAAGATAATAATAAATAGATAAAGTATATTAGAAATATATTAATGAGTTTAGACTATACATTATACATTATCAATTATCATTAATACAATTAAAGTTCATTTTTAGAATATGTTATTTATATAATATTAGTTGTAAACTTTTATATTTATTTACTATCATGAAATTAATTATTATTTTATATATATATTTACTCTTATCAATCAAGAAAATGGTCATACTTGCATGACATTCATACATCCTATCATTATCTTATGTATACACAACATTACTAAGTTTGCTTTAACTTTTATGTATTGTAATTAAAGACATATAAGAATCCCCTCATCAAGGTTAGCTAATGTCCTTTGCATGCACCAAGCTAGTACTTATTGACCTTATGCTAATGTACCATTTTTGTAGTGTGCTGAGGAATCAATTTATATTTTATATGCATTATTTATTTTTAAACATTTTTATTAATTACAAAATATTTTAATTCTTACTAAATTTATTACTTTTTAAGTATATATCATTTTTAGAAAAGAATACTGTTAATAAATTATCACATAAATTTTTAATAGTTTAATAATAGCATTGACAAATCTGAGTTCTAAAATAATGTTTCATAGTTATTTCGTATAAATTACAATTTTAAATTATGCTACAAACTCTATTTTTATAATAAATAGAATAATGACATATAATTTTTTATTATTTCACAATATTACTCTTTCTTTTAATAAAAATAAATAATTAAGAGTAAACTTTTTATTATCAATATATCTAACAAAATTTGATTCTTAATATTTAATTATTTCTAAATAATCAAATCTTATGTAAATAAAAATATAATTCTTTTTTTTTATATTAGCTTTGCATCTTTGCAGTAATCTATTCAAGTATTATTTGGTATTTGTCTAACATAACAAATGTGGAGTTAATATTTCGTCTAATAGTAAGTAAATAAATTTAACTACAAATAATAGAAGTATATAAAATGAAATGTCATTCTTGAAACATATAAAGAAAAAAATTTATTTTCAATTATTAAAATAGTATACATTGATTATTATTAATGGATTTGGAACATACATCCTATCGGTTAAAAATGTTTGGATGGACATAAATTCCTTTGTGAGTATTTATGTCCATCCCCGGCTGATTTTTGAAATTTGAACAAATTTGAGTGGGAATTATAAATATTTTCGTGTTTTAATTATTATATTAAATTATTTTTTAAAAATTTTCTCATTTTTTTTTTAACTAACGGAACAAACACTAATTAACCAATTAACTAGACAATAACTAATTGATGGTAGAAAACTGGAAATACGGAACAGACTATTTTGCGTTATTTTTAATTCTTGGGGAGGCGCAAATATAGGCAACAATACCGACATTTCTACTTCTGTCTTTGCACTCTTGTTTTCTTGAAAAGAAAAAAATAAATAAATATTTACACTAATCAAGGCTACATTGACTCCGTCATCTTTTGACGTTTCTGCTCCCGTCTTTTTGACTCTCTGGTGTTAAACTAACTAGAACAATGAATATTGACGTTAATCAATGATAGATTCCTTATCTGCTGTCTTTGATTCTAAGGGCTGCACAGCCACACCTTTTAAGGAATGAAGTCAAGACCATCCCGATCTAAAAAAATAGTCATGGGTGAATATGTCCATGGAGGACTCAAAAGGGGTGGCTGGAGCTCTGCCATCTTCATCATCTGTAAGCCAAAAACTTCTCTTTTTTCCCTTATCTTCTTCTTCTCAATTGTTTTCTTTTTTAGTTTAAATTTTCTCTTATTTGCTTAGTGTTTTTTTTTTTTTTTTGGTTGATAATATACGGATGCAGTTGTGGAGTTTGCAGAGAGATTTGCCTTCTATGGCTTGTTGGGTAACCTTATGATATACTTAACAACTGTTCTTGGGAAGGCTACTGCTACAGCTGCCAAGAATGTGAATACTTGGGTTGGCGTCTCTGCCATCTTGCCCTTATGTGGAGCCTTCCTTGCCGACTCCTTCTTCGGCCGCTTCAAGACAATCATAGTTTCTTGTACCATCTATCTCTTGGCAAGTTCACAATTCTCATCAGATCATTGTTTTCTTCTTAGAAAACTAGTATTGTTTTGGAGAAAGAGAGATTTCATCTTTCTATACTCATCAAGAGCAGCATTAATTTGATTGGGAATAATGGCTTACTCCTCTCACAAACCATACTAGCATGGGTGTTGATACAGCAATTTGTGATGAATCGGTAGTTTATTAACTCATGAATCCCTTATTATTCACTGAAATTTTGTTGATTGTTAAATTTAAACATTTAGAGGAAAAATTGATGTTGTATCATTTGTCACATGGGAATGATTTCTGACTCTATCAGTTGTCTCCAATCTGTTTTGGGTTTGCCTACTGAAAGAAATTGAAAAAAACAAACAAGTATAACTTTGGTAGGAATTTTTGTCACAGGGAATGGTATTGCTGACTTTATCAGTGTCAGTAGTACCTTTGCATCAAGGTGAAATAGTTTTCTTTATAGGACTGTATGTGTTATCCATTGGTGGAGGAGGATTTAGGCCATGCGTGCAACCATTTGCAGCAGACCAGTTTGATGAAAGGAAGCCTGAAGAGGTGGAAGCCAAGAACTCATTCTTCAACTGGTGGTATGTGGCAATCATGGGAGGCATGTTTTTCTCAACATTGGTGGTCATTACCTTACAGGTAACAATCATATTCATCCTTTTTTTCGTCAGATTATTGACTGCTTGTAAGTTTTCTGCAACTAATGATGCTTGGGATTAAGCAGAATGTGCACTCGAGGGCATTGATCATTTAGGGAATTCAAGGGTTTGAATTTTTAATTTGGTGCACCGCGAAATAGATACCTAACCATTTGATTAGTTGTCCAGTGACATAAAATATTTGCTTCATGACGATTAGGTTCTTGAGTCTGAGAACACGATTGGAGAAATCCAAAAGACTAGAATGTATGTGTTCGTTGGACTTGAAAGGAATATTAAAAATATTAATATGTTTAGGGTAATAGTAACTGTAGGTTTTCAAAGGAAAGATGGTTTTTTTTTTCTTCTTTTTTGTCTTCTGTTTATAATAGGACTGAATATGCCGGTTCAAATTTGAATTAGGTTTATCTGAATTTGGATTAGTGCTTGCCATGATGACCTATGTTTTTTTTCCCTCATTTAGAGCCCATAATATGTTTCTTGTTTGTCCATATGAGAATACTTTTTCCGAGGGACTGTTAAATTCTGTCTCTTGGATTTGTTGGGGCAGATGCATTGGCTCTTGAAAGGGAAAGAGGTGTCTGAAGAAATTTAACCATCTTCTTGATTTAGGCTTCCAGCTTATGTACGTTTTTCCTGACCAATATCCTCTGCAGGGCCTTGAGTTATGCTTTCAGCAGACACACTTTGCAGGAACTTATGACCTTAAGTTGCTTGTTTATATGTTGGTTAGAGTAAGGTATCTCAATGTTTACAGGCCATTTGAATTATGAGGCATTATGTTTTTCCAACTGTATCCATTTGCTCTAAGAAAATGTGGTTGTCTTCACCTGACCACTAACTAGACAGTAAAGCAACAGCTTAAATTCCTCGCACCCATTTTTCTAGTGACCACTTTCACAAAATATTTGGATAATCAGTTGATTGGAATGAAAGACATGTATCCAAATGATCAAATGGACATTTGGACTGCATCATTGTGACCAGTTTTGATCTCTCAGGTAATAGAGCCCCTCCAGCAATGGTAACATTACATTCAGGAATGATGCCTAAGTGGACATCTAGTTGAATCATTAATCTCTTACTTTTCTCTTGTTCTGTTTGCCATATAGGTGGGCAGATACTATGATTACCATATGTCTGTCCTTCCATCATATTTACCTGAGCACAAACACACATGGTCGTGTCCCTCCACTGACGAACAGAAGCAAACTTCCCACAGATCAAAAGTGAAGCATTAAACAATGGCTTTGAAGTATCTAAGACTCTTCATGTAATCATAGTTTGACATTTATAAGAACCCTGATTGAATGTGAGAAATAAGTAGGCAAAACCAATCAAACATTTATATTTCAACATTTTGCATCATTTCCCTTTATTTTAGTCATGTGTCAGCTTCTGTTCATTCTGGGTTTGATATAAAAAACCAACATGCACACCAAAATTAGAGATCTTGCAAGAAATTAATATCAAAAACAGGCATCTGGATGTCAGGCTTACATGATTATGAGCTAATATATCAACAGAGTAAATTGTACTACCATGAAATCAATAGAATGTTATTGTTTTGTGATTCTAGTCCATTTCAAATGGCCAGATGTATATAATGTTGAAAGGTTCATATTCCTGATTCCAGTTATTACTTGTGTAGGATAATGTTGGATGGGCAGCGGGATTTGGAGTATTGGCAGCAACAATGGCTTTTGCACTGATACTATTTGTGTTGGGAAACAAGAGGTACAAGATCCAGGGGGCAATGGGGAGCCCTTTCACCATGGTGGCACAAGTGGTTGTTGCAGCCTTCCGGAAGTGGGGCATTAACACCAGAGATCATAAGCTTGATGGATGGGATATATGTTATGAAGAGATTGGCGGAGCTCTTGCTGAGGATAGAAGGCCTTTGGCTCATACCGAGCAATTCAGGTAATTTCAAATCAGAATCCATGTTCACTGTTTTGTTTTTGGGTGCGATACTAGAGGTCCATAGTGGTAGCATGTAAGTAAATGAGTGTTAAAAGGGTAGTGTAAACACAACATCAATCTCAACTCACAAATTATGTAAGAACATACAGAATCTTCTTTGGGTGCCTGAGGTGTCTCTTCCCCTGAGATATAAGAGAAATGGATTTAAGGCAATAACTATTTCACTCACATTTATAGGAATAGAAGCTAATCCAAGGTGTGATAAATGTAACAAGTAATTTTAATATCCAAATCAATTTGCCACATATCATAACTTTCATGCCACATGTCATAAATGGCAAGTGCATGTCATAGCTTCTAATTTTTCATCAGATATAGCAGAATTTTCACCGTAACCTTAAAATCATGCAGGTTCCTAGACAAGGCAATGATCATTGATGCAGTTGATGCCTCTAAGAACACCAGAAATCCTTGGCGTCTGTGCTTACTGAACCAGGTGGAAGAAGTGAAGCTTTTTATCCGCCTTATTCCCATATGGTTATCTTCTTTAATATTCACTAATGTAAATTGCATGTTCTCGACCTTTTTCATTAAGCAAGGGGGTACAATGATCAGGTCAATTGGCCCCCTTCACTTTCCTCCCTCAGGACTTCAATGCCTTGTAGCCTCTCTAATCATCATCGCTATCCCAATTTATGACAGAGTTTTTGTTCCCACAGTAAGAAAAGTAACTGGGCATCCTTCTGGTATAACCATCCTGCAAAGGATAGGCATTGGATTATGTCTATCCGTGCTCCAAATGGTAGTGGCTGCACTTGTAGAGACCAGAAGAGTGAGCACTGCAAAGGAATATGGCCTGTTGGACATGCCTAAAGCAATAATACCAATAAGTGTTTGGTGGTTATTACCACAGTACATCATAGGTGCAGTAGCAGATGTTTTCACCCTTGTAGGACTGCCACAATTGTTCTATGACGAAATGCCAAAAGCCCTGAGAAGCTTGGGAGGTGCATGCTACTTGAGTGCAATAGGAGTTGGCAGCTTTCTCAACAGTGCTATAATATCTATAGTCCAGGCAATTAGCTCGAGATATGGATGTCATTGGCTCAGCGACAATCTTAATCATGCCGGTCTGGATTACTTTTATTGGGTGATGGCAGCATTAGGTGCTCTGAACTTGTGTGCCTATTTGCTGATTGCTAGGAGTTTTGTTTACAAAAACGTTGAAGGCGACGATGAGAATGGGGTGCATTGACATAAGTGGTTGTGAGGTTAGACATACCCATACACTTGCAAAGGTTGTTTGTTTTAAAGCTTGTACCTAAAACTAGGTTTAGAAATGGGAGTTCATATTATTTGGAAGGTCACTCCGTAAAATCTGTTGAAGTTCAATGTTATGTTGAAAAAAAATTAAAAATCAAAGTATAAAGAATATTATTTCAATTAATTAGATTATAAGTTAGAAGGTTTATAACTTATAGCCATATTTTTGCATATGATGCAATGAAACAAGAATTGTGGATCAAGAAGTTCATTATTGAACTAGATAATGTTTCATGCATTGTTAAGCCCTAGTAATTTTGTTCATTACTTTGTTCTTTAATTTCTCAAAATTCGTTAGGAATGACAAAGTAAATCTTGTCTTTAGAATGTGCTCATTTAATACTTGAAAGAAAATTCCTAAAATGCAAGTAATTTTTCCTCTATGCTTTTGACAAAACTCTTTTTAAATGAAAGTTATAACTATATAAGCTAAGATTCCTTCTTTCCCTTAGTGTAATCTTTTAAATAGAAATTTTTCATTTTGTTGAAAAATTAAAGTATTTTATTAAATAAAATAATTATTTTTATTTTGTTTAGCTTTTTATTTTTAACAAATTGAGTCTTTCTCAATATTTAGAAAAATTTACATCATGAATTTTAAATTTATGTTATATTTACGCTTTGTATATCACTATTTTAAAAATTACAAAAATAAAAGCTAATATATATGTGCATTAAGAAAACAAATGTTATGTTGTCATTAATAAAATTAGGTTTTAATAAAGTCTCATTATAATGTCAAAAAGGACTAATCTTAAACATTAAAAAATTGACCTGTTAAATCCAATTTTATTATAATGATATTAAAACAAAGACTATAGGTGTAATGCTCGTACAAAAAGCAAAAATTTTCAAAAGTGCAGACTCACTTTTTCAAAATATTTCTAAGCCAATCTATTTATTTCTACAACCCAACACTAGAATCTACTCGAAATGCTTAAAAAAGCTACTAAATTGCTATTCTTAAAAGACATCATCCTTGTCTTGTACTTGTTCCACTATGTTATTACTCATCATTTTCCTTCTTTTTTCTTTCCCTTAAACCTACCATATTTATAAATTCCCCTCCAAAGTAAAATTTCCAATATACTAACAAACACAACCACTGGTTAAACTTATACCTAATCATTGTATCACATGTCCTTTTCCTTTACTCTTGCTTCAATACCCTCCCCTTTGAAGCACCATTGTCCTTAAGGGTGAACACAGAGAAACAATTCCAAATATTGTAATAAAATCCCTAGTTAGGTGAAGCATTATTAGACCATTGAATGAGTATTTAAGTAACTACCACACAACTATGTTTTACTAATCTTTATCCATAATTGTTACTAGAAGTGCAATGACTAAGACATTAGGTAATTTTATAGGCATGTTTGGAGAAATAGTGATAAATGGTCCCAGATGTGACTTGAGTTAAGAAATGTGAAATAAAATG